>LPNX011193388.1:0-27490 GCA_001517045.1 Pseudotsuga menziesii
GAATGAATGGTAAGTAAAAGACTTTATATTATTATGTTATGTCCCTATTCTTCTTGGAAGTCACTTCATATGGTGGCAATAGAACAATATCCAGATGATACAAACAGTTTACAATAAAGACTACACAATTTATGTGAACTTGATGAGAAGCAACTAACAACATACTGGATGACTAAGGTAGCCTAGCAAAGAAGAAAACATTAGCATTATCTACTTAAAGAGGGTGAATTGAATTTAGGAATGTTAGCATTAAAGTATACCAGAAATGTGAACCAAAAGAGGTGGAAATTAACATTAACATGAAGTATCCCTACAAAACCCAAGAGATCTTGGAAAATGGGGCCATTATATTCCCTAACTTGGATACCACAATGCATCAAGATAAATGTCAATGCCTCCAAACTTATGATACATTATAGAAAAAAAAAATTAAGGCCAATTGTATCCATATTACTGAAGGAAAAAGGAACTGAAAAATGAATTGCATGGATAATCTATGAAATCAAAAATTGCAAAAGTGCCCATTGGCACTAAGGAGACGTGAGCTGTGTATATAGACATCGAAAAATAAGTTTTTTAAGAGCGCATGATAACATCTTTGGGAAACTATAAGAGGAATGCCTATCAACACCTAGGATGGGCATGAGGCATTTTAAAATTTTAGATGGTGTCACAATTCTGATGGGCATGCATGTATGTGATGGAGGGGACTAAGTCATTTGAATCCTTGCAACTCATTTCATATTTGAGTCTAATAACAATCCTCCTTTTAAATTGAACAAAAATACCAAAAGAAGTTTATTAATGGCTAGATTTCAGAAAGTTATAGGTGTGAGTAGTTAAGTGCTTAAGTGAAAAAGTTATAGGTGTGAGTAGTTAAGTGAGAAAGTTATAGGTGTGAGTGGTAGTTAAGTTGGATTTTATTGAAAATATATCATTTTTTTCTGTAAATAGTCAGAGGTGATCAATTGTTAAAATTATAAAAAAATTGAAAGAACAATTTTATTTTTTACATTGTTTTTGGTGAAAGGGTTTAGTTAATTTAAACTTGTCAATTGAAATACAATTATTTATAGTACCCTTCATCTTTGAAGGGATCCATGAATAAATGCCCTTCCAATTGAAATTAAGACCCACCCTTCAAATTTGATCACTGCTACCAATTCCGAAAGAGGAGAAGATTAGGTATATCAAATTGGAAATTAAGAACTCGAGCCAAAACCTTAACAATGAAAAATGGATGGAGGGGTTATCCATACTCTTTTTTACAAGTGTTTGTTCATGAGACTACTTGGATAATCCTTTTTCCAAGTTAGCATCACATATTTAGCTTGTATTTGAGCAATTTTTGAAGCAATTTCATAGTTCTCGGGTTATGCACAAATTTTAATTAAAAAAAGGTGATCAAATTCAATGAAAAAAGCCCATTTTTGAAGCAATTTCAGAGTTCTTGGGCTAAATTTTTATCAGTTGAATATCAATTAAACACAGAAACAATAAATTGAAAAAATTTGGGATGGCCATAGATTGAAACATACCTTGTGCTATTGAAGCTTTGAACACGGTGAGCTTGAGTGAAATGTAATCTTAGAAGGGCATCTATCATATGGTAATGAAAGGGGAAGATTGTTCTACATTGGCACCCACCAGCGTTCAAATTATAATCATACTAGATCAAAGGTAAGAATGATAGATCAAAGGAAAGAATGATTAGATCCAGAAAAGAAAACATCATATATTAGATGGATCTTCAACATGTCAAAGGAATACACATGGATTCACATAATGGACTGCCACATTGGTGCATTTGTAGTGTTAACCAAGCAAGAGCCGGCTCAGGTTGTTTGTTTCAAGGAGACATATTTTACACCATCAAAACATTACAAATGAAACATTCAAAAGAATACCAATGAGTCATTAGAGACCGCTACACTGAAGGAATTGAGATCATTATTATTTATTGATTAAATTTCCTAGGATATCACTGCCTAACTTGCCAGAAGATTTTATTAGTTTCTTTTTTTATATTGTAATTTGATTTTAATTTTAATTTAGTTTGATTATAGTTTAATTTTATTCTTTCAGTTTTGTTAACTTGATTTTGTTTTAGATTTAGTTTATTTATAGTTTGTTTGTTATTATTGCATATTTCTAAGGAGTGATATTGAGGATATTTCTCTAATCATTTCGTAGATGTGGATACGATGCCTTGACAGAAATCAACTTATTCAAGTGTCGAAGAAGATGGAGAGATACCGATAGTTTTCGAGTAGAGATTGATCGACCTATTCAATTTTGGAAAAGGGAAGCACTTTGTCATTGGAAGGAGTTACCTCTTCATTTACATATAAAAACCCATGCTGATTATGTTTGGGGGATTGGTTGGTTGGCATTATTTTCGATGTACTCAAGAACTAATCGAGAGGAAGAGACATTGATACACAGAAATATTTTTCTCCTACAAAGTTGTTGATTTCATGTGTTTATGAATGAGATCGGCTCTCTCTGTCTGCCTTTCTTCAATTATGTTTCAGAACTCTGTAATGCTTTTGTAAATGCTTTCATAGCCAGTGGATGGACTTTCACAGATTGTTATGAGCATTGATTTTGTTAAGTAAAATGTTTTCTTTTGTGCAATTCAATGTTAGTTAAATTGGAATATTTTTCATTCATTTGTGTTTGTTATGAAGTGTGACAAAGCCCAAGTTTAGCAAGCTATGGTAAGAAGTCTAAACTCTAATTCGATTGAAGAACAGTTGGAGTTTTTCGAGGATTCTGAGTGAAAGGTTGGGGATTATTCGACTGTCCCAAGTGTCAACCTATAATTTGATGAAAATCCGTTGTATGTGAAGCATTGTTGTTGGGTTCCTGGATGAAATCAATTACCTATAGAAACTTTAGAGGTCAAAGACACAAAATATATCCAATCAAACTATAGTTCCAATCTGGAGGCTTTGGGAATGATATGAAGTAGAAATTGAACAGATTCCAAAGCACAGAGGAAATCCCTTGCATCCATGATTGTGACTTAGGGGCATGGTGAATTAGTTTATGAGTGAGGATTCGAGCCTAGAGGATGTTTAGTGGAAGTCTAGTAAAGAAACCCATAATTCATGAGTTGAAGAACTAGCGTTATTCCTCTTCACAAATGAACTGAGGAGCATTTTAGGTAAAGAGCAAAGAACTCTTGCTGTTCATTGTGATGTTGAGTGGAACACAAAACCTATAATATGCGTTGAAGGGATACGAACCCTAAAGGTCGTTGGGTTGTAGTATTACTGCAGAGAGAGCATCCAGGTGCATATTGATGGATTGAAACCTTAACTTACAGCTTGATGATGAGAATAAGCCACAGTCAGCTAGTGACATGTGGCATAAAATTTGAGTTGGCAGAGGTAAAGAGAAGGGCAGATTGAATCAAGCTCAAGAGATGGTTTATAAACCAATCTAAATCCTCCTTTACTAACCTCAGCCCTCAAGCCACCTCTCTCAAGTCACAACCATGGAGTCAAGCTTAAAACTTAGAATCCATGTCCTACCTCTATCACTGGCAGTGTTGTTCACTCAAACAAACCAAAGAAGGCACCAAGAGTGACTTGCTTGTGTATTATTGAAGAGGGGTTTAATTATAGGATTATTTTAGGATTTTGGTCCTATAATCTATTGGCATTTAAAGTTTTAGCAGGGGAGTTTGGCACATTAAATCATTAGATAACCTACCAAATTTTGGGTTGAAGCATTCTCAGCTTAGTAGGCAGCTTGTACAAACTCCCAATGAGGAAACTCCAATAACTGCATTCCCATGCCCCTGGAAATTTGTATTAATGTTCCCAAGCTCCTGGTGCCATTATGATTATTTCTGAGAGGCACATCTTAGACAAGAAATCCTAGAAGTGCAGAAAGAAGCAATGTCTTTCAAGTTGAGCAAGGTAAATGTGTCCCTTGTTAGGTTGGCACTAGAAAGCATGTCTCAAATTGAACAAAGGCCTTGAGAAGGGAAAAATCAAGTACATGTAATCCATGGTAATCTCAATCTCCTCCGATTGTAAGTGGAAAGTGGTAGCCATGCTATAAAAGGATAACATAAAATAATCTTCCTTGCTGGGAACCAAAGAAAGGGCAATGCCAAAATTGTAGCTTTGTGTAATATTCTGAAAAATAGCAAGAAAATAGATACAAGCCTTGAGGAAGGAAAACATTAAAGACATAGAAATTTGTAATGGGCACATAAAGGAAACATCATGTATCAAGAGTCCTAAAGAGTTTCAAGAAAGAAGTGTACCCCCAATTTAATGAAAAAGATCATATATTGAAATTCCAAATATAACCTGGGCATTCTTTGAACTAATGATGAGGTAATTCTTATGGTTTCTTCTATGTGTTTCTTATGGAAATAACAAAGGATTCATTCATGTTATAAAGAGTTCAAGCTAAATATGAAAGAAATTATGACATGTTAGAACTCAAATATGTTTTATCCAAGAATGTTTGATGATTCTGATGGGGTACTAGTGTCAGATTTATATACATTGGTACAATAGAGATGACAACAAATATTGCACAAGACCTTCTGAGAGATGCTGATCAATATATTTTAGAAGGCATCAAACATTTGTGTCAATATTATATTGCACAGGTATTCTTTTATTTCATTGCGGTTTTTCCTTTTTGTTATGATATTGTCCAGCCCCAGCACTGAGATCTCTGTTTTCTGTTTAGGACCTTACTTTAGAGAATTTTTCAAGTATATATGATCTTGCTGAGTCATAACATGCAACTTCTTTTGTTGGGAGAAACAAAATTGGAACAATTTCAATATTATGTTTCCCTTGTGGTTTGAATTTTGTACTTTGGTGGGGTGTTTTAGAATAATCCCACTTGTTATGCATGCTTTAAATGGTAAACATATCCCATATGCTTTAAATGATGATGATGATGAACTAGATGACAATGACAATGACAATGATGATGTTTTTGATGATGACGATGATGGAAATGATGATGATGATCATCATCATCGCCATCTTTGTCATTGTCATCATGATTATCATAATAGTCATCATCATTGGCATAATCATCATCCATGTCATCATCATCGTCATTGTACTTGACATCATCATCATCATGATTATTGACATTTTCATCAGTTATTCATCATTACCTTTGGCATAAGAAATAACATCTACCCAAAATATGTGATTAGTGGAAAAGGGCCATGGAGGACACACACGATTTATGCATGACAAATAACAACTTATTTTTTAAGATAATCAACATCATCATTCTCATTGTTTTCATCATCATTGTCATTGTCATCATCACCATCATCACCATTCATTTCATTGCCATCATAACCATCGGCAATGTCGGCATTGCCATTATCTTCATCATCATCATCATCATCATAATCGTCATCATCATTATCATTGTCATCGTTCTCCTCATTATCAACAACATTATCATCATCATCATAACCATCCTCAATATCATAATCATTATCCTCATTTTCATCTTCAACATCTGGGTGTAAAAATGGATGCAAAAGTGGATAAAAACATGGATGCAAAAAAGGATGCAAACATGGATGCAACAAAGGTAGGCGCAAAAGTGGGTGCATAATGGGGTGCACCAAAAATGGATGCAAAAGGTGATGCAAAAGTGGATGCAAAAAATGATGCAATCATGGAAGCAAAACATGATGAAAAAATTGGCGCAAAAGTGGATACAACCATGGATGTAAAATTGGATACAAAATTGGATGCGAAAGTGGATGCAACAAAAGTAGATGCAAAAGTAGTTGTAACACCCAAAACAAAACTCGATGCAAAAGTGGATGCATAAAGGGATGCAATAACTGATGTAAAATTGGATGCAAAAAAAGATGCAAACGTGGATGCACAAGTTGAAGCAAAAGTGGGTGTAAAAGTAAGTGCAAAAATAGGTGTGAATTGGGACGCGACAAAAGTAGATGCAAAAGTGGATGCAATAGTAGATGCAAAAAAAGATGTAAACATGGATGCAAAAAGGGATGAAAATGTGGGTGCAAAAGTGGATGAAAAAATGGATGCAAAAGTGGATGCAAAAGTGGCTGAAACAAAACGAGATGCAAAACTAGACTCAAAATAGGATGTAAAATTTGATGCAAAACTTGGCACATGAAGGGATGCCAAAAAAGTAGCAGAAGTGGATGCAAAAGTGGATGTAAAAAAGGATGCAAAAGTGGATGAAAACAAGGGCGTAAAAGTTGAGGAAAACATGGGCGTAAAAGGGGGCGCAACAACAGTAGATGTACAAACTAGGCACAAAATTAGGTGCAAAACTAGGCTCAAAACCTGTCGCAAAACCTAATGTAAAACCTAGCGCATAACCAGGTGCAAAACCCGGTGCAAATTATGCCACAATTTGCTCCAGATTTAGAAAAAGGACGCAAAAAATGCCTAAAATAGCACCAACCCGTGAAATTGCGCCATTTTGTCCAAAAAATGAAGAAAAATACACTGAAAGATGGTCTAGATGCAAAAAAGGATGCAAAAAGAGACGCTAAATCTAGTTTTTGTTGTAGTGTGATGATAATCAATGCATAAGCATAGAGTACCGTCCTTATTTTTAACGAAAATTGACAGGTGCTCCCCAAGGAGACATGATTGGTCTTATATACTTTTTATCAGTAAGTTCCTTTAATTGCGATTTTAATTCATTAAGCTCCAATATATTCATCCGGTAAGGAGCTTTTGAGTTAGGCATTGCACCAGGTACCAACTCAATAGTGAAATCCAGTTCCCTTCTCGGAGGTAGTCCCAAAATTTCCTCCAAAAATACATCCGAATACCCCCTAAGGATTGGAATATCTTCTAATTTTAGTTTATCTTCATTATTAATATGTTATTCATCAGTTATAGTTACAGAAAAATCTTTACATCCTTTTCGGACAACCCTCTTTAGTTTCAAGGAAGAAATTTGTCTGATTGTTGTTTTCCTAGGAATTCCTGTTACTGTTATTGTTTCCCCTTCATTATTTACACATGTAAAGGTTTTATCAAAATAGTTCAATACTAATCTATGTTGTTCTAACCAGTCCATTCCAATTAACACATCATAAGAGCTTAACAGAACTACATTTATCTTTACATAAGTTTCAAACTGATTCATAAATAGAGTACAGTCTTTCACAAAATTAATTACTTTTCTTTTTGCTCCTATAGCTAGTTGGACCAACCATGGCTTTGTAAATTTATCTATTGGTAATTTACATTTCTCTACTAAACTAGGAGGAACATAACTCATGCTAGACCCTGGGTCAATTAAGATAGAAATGGGTTTTTGATTCATCTTACCTTCTACTTTCACCATGGAACTTTGATAATCAGCCTGCATGTTTTCCAGTGCCGCATTGATCCTAGGCATCCCTCTTGCTATGTCACCAATCGTCATCTCTTCCTGCACTGTATGAATGTTGTTGATGGTATTATTTCTGTTAGGACAGACTGAAGTGATGTCCATTACAATCCTAACATTTTATTGGTTCTTTATGTTCGTTATTCTTAACAAAGTTGCTATGCTTATTAGCAGTTTCTTTATTTCTAGGGCCATTAGGGTTTGGCTATGAGTTACTTTTATTTCCTTGAAAAATTTCATTGACAAAATTTCGTGCATTATTATTCCCAAAATTTTGATTAGGTGTGAAACCCTTCTTTTTATGTTCAAAATTATTAGACCTCTTGGCTTTCCAGTTTGGCAGGTTTCCCTTTTTCGGTTACGCTCATAGTAGAAATTTGCTTTTCACATAGCCTCTTTAAGGGTTTTATGCTTATCGTATTCAATTCTGTCTTTAATGTGAAAACATAAAAAGCTCTGGAACCACTGCACCTTGGGTTTCTCATCAACAATGTAAGGTACGTAACAAATTAAACTTAAAAATGTACTATTTAACTCCTTCATATTCATAGTTCCCAATTTCAGATCATAAAACTCTTTAGCTCGCTCTTTATAATACTGCTTCAACAAAAAAAAAAATTAAAGTATTTTTTAAAGATAATCCAGTTTATATTCTTTTCCTTTATGCATTTTACTCGCTTTATGTCCTTCCACCATATATCTGCTTTTCCAATTAAGTTATATATGGCCATTCTAGATTTTAACTGATTGGAGTAATTATAAATTTGAAAATACTTTTTCAACCTGGAAAACCAAGCTTCGGCTTCCTCTCCTTTATCTGTTTCACCATTGAATGTTGGGGGCTTAACTTTTTTAAATTCTCCATAAATTTCCTCATAGGGCTCATATTTCCTTTTTCTAGAATGATAATTATCCTTACTGTTGTCGCTGGAATACTGTCGATTCTTCCTGAGTGAGTCACCATAAATTTTAGAGGATGAACTAATTTCAATTTTAGAATGTTTGGACATTTTACTTTTATGTTGGTAGGATGTATTTTTCGATCCTATCTGTTTATCCTTCCCTTCACTCTGAAATTTTTCCAACAATATTTGGTTCAGCTCCTCTTGAGCTCTTAGAATTCTTTTTTTCTCTTTTTCAACCGTTTCCATTTCAACTTTTAATTCCTTAATGTTTTGTAGCAGTTTCGATGAATTATTAGTTATTTCTTCCTTAACAGGTTCATTTTTAGAATTACTTTGTTCATTTGATGGGGACCTTTCTTTTGGATATTCCTCGAGTCCTTCCATACCTGCAATTCTAGTTCAGATTTTTTTTTGTACCACAACATTTTAAAAATAATAAATTAGTACGCATGAATTATATTTATTGTTTGTTTACGTACGCATGAAACCTGGCTCTAATAGCATATGTAACACTCCAAAATTTCGTAAAAATTTAAAAAATTTCTTTGCGACAATTAATGTTTAAAACATCACCTAAGAGGGTAACTTAACCCCTAACAATTAACATTCTAAAATATCTAAATCTAGATACTACAACAAAATCATGTACTAATATATAAATACATTCATTACTAACAACATCCAAAAGAAATGTCATGAAAGATCGATCTATAAAGTTAAAGAGCTAGAGAAGTAAAGTATTGAGATCAACTATTTACTTACTAGTGAGTGAAAGGTGCTAAAGTTTGTTTCTTGTTTACTCAAGGGACTTCTGGTTATCCCTGAGGCTTATTAGCTCATTGAGGCTAATGTAGTCAAATAATGATTCTTGTTATAGGTATTTTTATAGGTAAACCTTTTTAGTTCCAGTTTCAGGATCGAGATTATATATCTTGACAACAAAAATAAATGCTAGAGTACTCATTTAAATTAAAGCTTTTGGTTACTGAAGGTACTAAAAAACTTATTCTTTTCCATAAATTTATTACTATAAATAGTATGCTTGGTATGGTTCTAAACTTTCTGAAATCTAAACTTGTCATGTTTTAGTAGTCAAATGATAACTACATCTAAAACCAACTTAATCTAGGCTTATAGATATAATTGTTGCATAGTTTTTATGTAATGACATATATACTTGAAATACAAAGAAAAATAAAATAAAAATATGCTTAACCCTAAACTATAAATATAAATTCCAAGTATTTATTTTAATCCTATCGATGTATGTATTAGAACCATAATACTATCTATACTCTAAAATCATACATAGGAATAATATTATAAAGACTATTCTTGAAATACCAAGATTTTAACTATTAAAAACTATTAACAAATGCTTATAATGCAGGGCTTAACCACACTATTCCTAACTATGCCGAAACCAAAACAATTCCTTAAGAAGTGGATTCCATGTGTTATGAGATCATGGGGAAAGGTTTGAGGTGAAAACCCTAGCTATAAATCCGACCATAACCCTAAAAATTCGCTTGTCTTCATTTTTGTTTCATTGCTTGAGGGTAGAGCTAACAGGCTATCGGCCTTCTCTAGCTCCATAGAAACAACCGTGTTTCAGCTTGAAAGGGGAGTGCCACAGTCTGAAACTGGGTGTCCCTTGCCATCGTGGCCTCTGTCGTGGCATTTGCAGGTTCTATCCTCAAATATCTCGCCGTGATTTGGGAGTTGAGGGTCATATCGTTTACAATTTTTCGAACTAAGATTTTCTTTGGTAAGCTTCGACGTTTGACAGAGTGGCTCGATTTGTTTTCCATCACGGCCATAAGCAAAGTAGTCCATTAAAAAGTTTCTTTGTTGTGTGTATATATATATATATATTAAAAAAAAGGGAAAAAAGAAGAAAACATCATGTGTTTTATCGAAGAGCATATACTAACAGTTTGATTTTGTTTCTCTTCAAGGGACTGCATGTGAAATGCTTGCCCATACAAATAGTCATAGGTGGGAATGTTGTTTTTACACGAACAACTACAGGTTTTAATTCGCTATCAACTATTCAATGCTTCATGTAAGCCTCAGCTTTACATCTTGAGGTTCCCTTCAGTAATTATATGAGTGGATGTAAAAACTCGTGGGTGTCTGAAAAAGACTACGTTGATGGAAGGTTTTCACGGTCGCTGCTTAGTGTTCAATGGCTTTGTTAGTTTAAAAATCCTTATGGCTCTAGGAATTTTTTATAATATGTTGTTTAGTGGATTACGATAGGGTTTTGAGAAACTTGTAATGAAAAATAAAAGGTGTTAATATTCGACATTAAGCTTATTTTGAAAGATTTGTAAAATGGCTTTGGTTTCTATTTTGAGGCTTATAATTCCAGAACTTGAATCGTGATGTTGTAATTAAGGGTTTTCTTTTCACTTTTATAGTTAAAACTCTGTTAAAGAAAAAGCTTCGAGTTATATTTTATATATGTTTTTAAAATGGTAAATTCTTTTTATTTACAAGAACTAGATTGTGTACCTGTGTGTAATCGATTAATTAGGGTTTTTAAAAGAGACTGTTTGTTTATAATTTAACACAAATGAGAATAATCTTCTTGGTCAAAATTTTCAACTTTGTGACCCGAACAAGGCTATATTTATAATTATTTCTGAAGTGTTTTAATTCATCTCTTTTTACTCTACTTTTTTTTTAATTAAATATTATATTCTGTTGATGCATATATTCCTCTTAATTAAGGCAGTTATAAAATATGAATAGTATTTGAAATTTCTTGATTTTGTTTCATTAAGGGTTTGGATAAAATGAAAATATTCTTTAACTTGAAAGGAAATTGTAATGAAAGCTTATGTTAATATGTTTTAGGGTTTTGACCAAAAACATAATATTTTATTTTTATTTATAACTGTCCATTACTTGTTGTTTTTACTGTTTAGTATTTATAATATTTAGTGTTTCCAGTATTACTCTAATTAACATATTAGTTTATTAGTAATACTTAATTTACTACTATAATTTCAAATTATTGTTTATATAGTCTAATTTTATTCATTTGCACTCTTTTGCATGTTCTGTAGTAGTTTAATAATTATATATATATAATAATGTGTAGTGGGTTTTTAGTAAAACATTCTTTATAGTACTTATGAATAAAATTAAACAAATGTATATAACTTGAAAAACTTCTTGAGTTGAGGAAATTTTCTTTAAAACATTTCTAGAATAAACTAATAGTAAAAGATAAATGATCAGATTCATACACATCTTAACTTGATTTATTCATCACTCTAATTCACCTACTATACTAGAGAACTTCGTCATAAGGCGAGTGGAAAAATACAGGAAGGTAATTCATTCATTAGTATATTAAATCTGACCCTAGAACATTTATTCAATAACTTATTAAAATAAAACTGGTTTACTTTGTCTAAATTGTAGAAACAAACTTATCCAAACATAATAGTAATTATATCTTGAATGCATTCATTTCAGTACTTATTTTGCATAAGATAAAATAAAATAACATTTTAAAACCCGAGAAATCGTAGAGGAGACAACAACCTAAGGAGCCCGTTCCACCCAACCAATTCCTAAAGATAGCTTAGCTGCTAGTCTTAGGACCCCGAGCTTGTCCACTGGTCCACCTAGTTGATAACATTTGGTGAGAGAATGGGATATAAAACCCCTGCAACTCCATGAGAGTATTTAGCAGTAATACTTCTACCTTCTGCAGTAACAAATTCAGTAAATCAGCTGCACTAGTTTCGTAAATCAACTTTCACACTCGAAACCACTTCTCCCTTTCCCCTCCAACGAATATCTTGTGCACAAATTTTTACTTCTGAAATCTCACAAGTAAAAATTGAACAACCACATGTTGAATTCGATGGGTAATTATAAGCATGCCTAGGTCTTTTGGACAATTTTTCATTCAATGAGCCACCTACTCTTGTTCCACTTTCTTGGGGAACATGACCATAAAAATAGGGAAGTTTCCTCCTACAACAACTAGAAGTGGTTTGAGGATGTTGCCAAGTGTCAATATGCTCTCACACCAGTCTATTCCATCGAGTGGCCAGTAGACACTCATTTAAAAACCTCCTTAAGTTGTTAGAGGTGTTTAAATTATATGGATACCCTATGAATAATATAGGTATAATGATTTTCCATTTATTAAGTGGCTGGAAAACAACGAACGGTAAAAATAACTAGATCAATCTAGTCATAAATAAATGGTGTATAAAAGTTACACCAGCCTAGATGTATAACCAATGCATACTAAAACCAATTACAACCTATTTATCCTCATCATGCATAAACTATAACTTAGAACTTAGCTCATAACATCTTCATATCAATTTATTATTGGTTTATTTCTTTCACTAGGTATTTGCATTAATTTTACCACCCCATGCAGGTTAACAATATATATATATATATATATATATATATATATATATAATCAAAATAACCTAGCTATTCTCCACCTTGTAAAACAAAGGAACATTTAAATGTTAACATAAACTTTAACCTAGTTAAACCCTACATGCTTCCATAGTATCGTTTAATGATATACTATAAGGTGGCATAAAACTATATCCTAAAAACATCACCACCGAACATAAACATTGATTTAGGTTGATGAATAATTTAGATTATTGTTATTTCAATTGTGGCAGGGTTAAACTATATCAATGCATCATGAAAACTCATGACTAGTGGAGTCCACGTGGTGATCTATCGATGGAAGAATGCTTTTGGTGTGAAAACCCTAGACCAAGATATTTAAAGTCTTCCCCAAAACAATTGACTTCAAATGTCATTTTACCTTGGGAGAGTGAGAGTGGGCCGACATGCCTCAGCCTTCTCGAGCTTCCTATAACAGTTACTTTTAATGTTTTGGTGCTGGCATTTTAAACAGTTTGAAGCTCTGGGAACTCAATATAACCTTGAGCTTAACACTTAAGCCGTGAGTTCTTTTGTCTTCTCGTAACATTTAGCAGTTTACTGCTGGCTCTTCTCCATTATAGTTTCTTGAGCTCGACCATGGGACTCGCATGTTGAAGGCTTAGGTTTCATCAATGTTTTCAACGAGCTCAGGGTGTAAAAGGTAAGTCTCGACGACCCTCCTCATTAATGTTTTTTTTTAATTCTTTTTATTTAACTAAAGTAGGAAACCTTTTAGTGACATTTCTAGCACTTGCTGTTTGTTGGCAGTTCTAGCACTTGATGTGTGTTGATGGTGATAAGGTTTGGTACTGCGCCGTCGATAATGGAAACAATTCACTCGAAAGCTAAAGGGATTTAGTTCGACATGCTTGGTAAGCCTCGATTTTATCCATGCGTGCCTTTGTTACTTACATTGCGGTGGTGTAGGTGGTACTTGTGGAATATTTCGCTGTATTTAGAAAGTTTAAGGAAAAACTTATTGTTTTTACAATATGGGTTAGTAAGGAGGTCGTAAGGCTATTTTTCAAGCTTATAACCCTTGGGGTTTTGTAAAAGGGCTATGGCTCATATAAAAGAAAATATTTATGTAATTATTTGCTTGGAAGCTTCAGCCTAAACAACTCGACCATTATGGCTTTTCGTGGATGTAAATAAGTTAAATTATTTTGTTTTTAAAGAGTAAAATCATGTGGTGACTATTGGGTTTTAACCTGGAATTCTATTTATAAATAATTTTTTATTAAAACTAAACAGAGCTACGAATCTAGTATAGTCTTTGTTTAGCAGTATTTTCTTCATTAATGATTTGTTTATGCAAGTTAATAAAACTATGAATAACCTAGGGTTTGGTGTTTTCATTCAATATTTTGGAAATTAGTTAGACTACAATTGCGAAAAATGGAAAAGGCCATAAGATCCTTTTAGTTAAAGAAATTTAATTTTTAATACGGTATTGTAATAAAATATCCTAGGTTTTTTTTTTGAAAACGATTTGATTATACACATTAATTTTTATCTTCAATAATTGTTGATATTGCTAAATTTTATTAGTCTTTTTTTTAAAGAAAAGTAAAAACTGGAAAACTTATCTCTCTATATGCTTAGTATGTTGGTAATTATTGCGATAGATCATAGTTGTTCCGAATTTAACAGTTGTCTAGCTGGGGAAATATTCTTCTTTTAAAACATGTCCTCGTAAAGAATAAAGAGAATTATAATAAAACAATTTATACATAATAAGATTATACTGATTATTTACTACTGGGTTATTAAGTACTTTAACCGTGTATTGTATTATGAATGGAGTAACATATTTATGATTTAGTTTTTTTTATAGTGTTAGAATTATGATTTAATTTATTTATTTACTAAGTGTAGATATTTACATCGAAATCAATATTTTCTAGTATTATCATACCTTAAACAGATTATTATTTGTGTAAAAGTAAAAGTTCCCGTAGAGATATAAAGAACAAATAGTACTAGTGTGTACTATTTTTCCAAAATAAATTTGTAATAATATATATATATATATATATATATATATATATATATATAAGTGATNATACTCCAAGTGTGGGTGTAGCTTTTGAAGGTCTTAATGCGATTCATCATGCCATGGTTTTTTTATAGCATGTAGAGGTCAGTGTCTAGTAGTGCAACATACAATTTTTTTAATGCTTTAGAAATGAAAAAGTTGTGGAATAAACACACTCACAGTGTGCTTTTTTATCTGAGTAATGAAACAAGAAAAGTAGATTTTTTTTAATTACATATTTGGAATATGTAGAAAAAATGTTATCTGAGTCCACAATTTCATAATAATTGGTTGTGTGTAGCATACTGTAAGGAGTATAAAACATATACATATTGAGAAAATGGTTGAAATTTTCCATTAGCTATGGTTTACCATATTCCATACCATATGCAACTCTGGTTAATCCAAAGCTAACTCTGAAACAAAGACGTAGAAAGAGGGATAACAACCAAACATGCGACGAGGCTCAATTTAAGTGATAAGTATAATTAAATTAAAAATAATCAATTATTCTCAATATTTATATGATAAATATTTCTATTTAATATAATATTAATAAAAGTAAATTAAAATAAAACCATTCAATATAATAAAACAACAATGATTTAAAATTATCAAAATATAATCTATTATATCAATATTATATAACAAATACTTATAATAATTTTTTAATTATTAAAATATGTTTTAAAGAATTTTTTATTGTGTGTATTTATATATTGATAGAACTAAAGTCATGATAATAAAATCCAATAAATTCAATTAAAGGTTAATTTTTTTGTTTGACAATAGCAACTTGGACAACATGACTTCATAGAAATATTTTGAGATTGATATTCATTATAAGTTTAATTAGAAATAAAGTCTTGATAATAAAATCCAATAATGTCAATTAAACATTAAATTTATTTTTTCCTTGAAAACAATTGTAAGTCACCAAACCTTGTGATGTGGAATAAAAAGAAATTCCTCTTTAGGACTACTGTCACTTACCTTCTCCTATATGGGGGTGAGGTTTGGGGTTGTAATCTTGAAAAATGATTGAGGAAATTTGTAAGTGTTTTATCCTATGTCAATATCCTATGTCATGGTTATCGTCATTGAAGTGTGGATTTTCCCCACTAAGAGCATAACTATGACTAGGTACTTACTGTACAAGAAAAAATTTAAATAGCTTGGGAGACTAAATAATTCCAAAAAATTCTTTAAATTCCAACCAAAAGCACTTAAGGCTCAAAGATGCCATAAAGACGCCATAAAGATGTCATGTCTTGGATAAAGCAATGATAGAATGATGAATATGTCACTTTGCAAACTATATTAATAATATTAAAAACATTCTTACTTTGAATTTTAAAGAGAAGTTCTGGTGCGATGAAAATTAAGAGGATAAAAGAAAATTAAGATAGTATATGGAGGTCATTACTTCTCATCTAGAAATCAAAAGTATCTCCTGGAATTAGCATCCCTTTTTAGTGTAATTTTTTTTTACATTTAGTGGTCAAACTAGACGCTAAATGGGACGCGTCAAGGAAAAAACTTAAAGCGTCTCAAAAAATGTCTTTTTTTTGCTTCCTAGATAGCATCATTTATGACGTCCAAAATAACGTCTATTTGTTTACTTCCAGAATAGCGTCCAACTTTGCTTCCTAAACAACGCCAATGTTTGCTTCTTAAACAATGTCATATTTTGCTTCCTAGCGAGTGTCTACATTTTCTTCTTAAATGACATCCACGTTAGCGCCATATTTGCATCCTTAATAACACCATGTTAGAATCAAAATTAACATCCAATATTGCATCCATTTTTGCTACCACTTTAGCATCTCATTTTCCACCATGTTTTACTTCCAAATATGTGCCAATTTTTGCTTCCAAATTTGCACCAATTTTGGCTTCCTTTTTTGCATCGTGTTTTTCTACCAAAATGACGCAAAATATTTCTTCTGTTGTTGCACCATATTTTGCTTCCTATGTAGCGCCATGTTTTGCATCCAAAGTGACGTCTTATTTTGCTACCTTATCAACGCCATGTTTGGCTTAATCATTAGCGCCACGTGTTGCATTCTTTTTAATATCTAGTTTCGCATCTTATTTTTCTACCATATCAGCGCCATGTTTGGCTTCATCATTAGCGCCACTTGTTGCATTCTTTTTAATGTCTAGTTTCGCGTCTTATTTTGTTGTTATATAAATGCCATGCTTGGATTCATCGTTAGTGCCACCTGTTGCATCCTTTTTAATGCCTAGTATTGCATATCTCATTACTGTTATATACGAATTTTGGTCATTTTGTTTGGTCACTTATCTCATATTTTTTGGTTACTAATTTAGTTGTTTTTAATCGATATAATAATATCAATAGGGCATGGAGGAATCAAACCACCAAGCTCCTGCCTGTAATGCAGGCACTCTTCCATTGAGCTAGCACCCTTTAAGAATTTGGAAACCTAACTTACAGAGTCCTCTATAATGATAAAAATGATCAATACACAACTTTGGAAAAGGATGATAGATGGTATAAGTTTGCAATATCTGATCAAGCAGGTTATGAAATCCATAAACCTTTTCTAGGAATTTTGAACAAGACGAAAGAAATTGTCTTAATGGGATTGCAAAAATTTTAAACAGAGATTGAAATATTTCCTCTGATGGGATTGCAGAAATTGGATTAATGGGATCAAGTTTATGAAATAATACTCCATTAAGAGACCCATGATAAGAGGACATGAAGACACATCCTTAAATGAGAATACAATGATATTCAAGCAAAATAGCCATTGTTTACACCATATTATAATAAGAGGGTATTGGTGTAATTTTAGGTCATCAACACACTATATAATGATGCTAAATATTGGAAAAAATGATTGTAAGAAACCTCAATTCATAAAGACCTTTATTTTCAAGTGAAAATAAGACTACTACAGAGCTGGAAATGATTGTTGTGTATGATTTTGACAGTCAAATTTTTTTTATTAGCACTTGACATTTAGAAAATTTTGACACTTACTAATGATACAAGATTTTGATATTTGTTTTTATTATAGTAATGTTTGAAGGATTAATGTTTCACCGCAATGTGCTAATCTCAAATGATCTCAAGGAATGTTTTTCAACATTTACGAGTCATTAACATTTTTAAATATTGAATTACAAATTTGAGAAATGTAGTTATTTCAATCCTTAACAAATGTGGTGAAAATGAAGTGAAACAACTGCCAGTTAAAAATGAAGAACGCGATATCAGAGACTAATCACATCCTTGACTTGTTTGAAAAGGCTAGTGTCAATAATGTTTAGGGAATTTAAACAAACTCATGTATTTCCTAGTCAATAAGAGAATTCAAAATCATCCAAATTAAATAATTACAGAAATATTGGATGGAGAAAGATGGGAACCTTGTGGTGAAAGCAATGAAAATATGTTCTTAGCTTGTGAAGTTACTAGTCAACAACCAAATATTAGAGATCTCTTTGGTAAATGTGCTTCATATCAAGCAAAGTATTTGGCTGGTTAGTTAGAGGCATGAAGGTCATCACACTCGATAATTAAAAGGAAGTGCATTTAGTGAAAGTGGCTCAATCACTCAATTTAGCATGAATCGAAGTGTGGCTATAACAATTCAAAGTGAGAACAACCATATTTTCTCACCCACCTCCAAAAATAGTAGCTACTCTTCCCGAAAAGGTTTCTCATATAAGATAAATGGCACCGCCAAAGGCACTAGGAAATGGTTTTAATCCAAATCCTTGATAGTGGAAACAAGATTGCCAAAGGATTTCGAGGTGAAAGTGGGAAATTTGTGGGCTTCTTTGATAGAAATCAATGGTGGAGGTCATGCAGAAGCAGTTGAAATTGAGTTGAAAGGAATCCAGAGTGTGCTTAGGAACATGAATGCTGAAGTGAGAGGTTGTTTCTTCTTAATACAAAAATTACTATCTCTTACCCTCTTTTTCTTTCCCTTAACTACCAATCAACATAATTTGCTGAAGTACTTCAGAAATAGCCTTTGATTAGAAGATGATGGAAAACTATTCCTAGGGTAAAGTTTTAGCTCTAGTTAAAAGGCCCTCTATTTTATGTTATTCATAGTATATACATATTTTGGGGATCAAACCTAATCCATGGTTGCATGTTGAAGGGAATATTTCAAACAGTACAATTGACCTACAAAGCAAACTTTTTTGGAATTTTTTATTTTTATACAAAAAGTGATTTTTTACTGCAAACTAACATAAATCGTGTAGAAAAAGAATAAACCTCTAATCGGATTCACTATAGTTGCATTATAATAGTATTCTTAGCTTGACTATATTTGTTAGCCAATGCAAAATATGGTCAAATTTAAAACTATTTAAACTAAATAATTGACTAACCTTCTTGTCGATCAAAATGTTTTGTTGTAGTGTATCAAAGATTGTGTCATGTCCTGTCCTTTGAGTGTACAATCCATGCAAATGTGTAAGCTATACTATATGAGTTTTCATCCTTTCCTATAGTCACCTGCAACATATCATGCCATTCCCTGCATGCATGATCATGATCAACACAACAAGTATGGAAGCCTTTGCTAAGAGACTCATGGGGATTCCACTCAACCACCCATTTCCATTTGAGAACTTAAACACATTACTTATAGATCTAATTAACTTGGTCTTCCACTAGCACATAAATATTCCAACCAATATGACTCAATTTTAACTTAGCCACGAGGGCTGAAAACGTTCAAGCTCAGCTCACAATAATTCTCTGGTTTGAATCTTGACCATACAAGGAAAGGAACCTACATGACCATAACATATCTTAAATCACCTAGTTTTATTTTACTTCTGTAATAAGCTGCAGTAGCTCCATAATTTTGGTATCAGAGCAACTTTATTTTTAGAGAATAATATGGTCCAGAGGAGATCAATTGTTGGAGGTTTACAGCTAGCTGCTGAAAACCAAGACTTAATTCAAGAGGAGAACTAAGCGTGCTCAAAAGAGCACTAGATTGCATAGAGGTGCATTAATGTTATTGGTTAAATTGCAACAGATTAGAAATAGAAAAGGATAAATGAGTGAGACAAAATGAGAAAGAATGGATTAGAGAAAAGATGCAAGAAATTAGGTTACTAATCAAAGAGCATGAAGAAAAACTACATAGAAATGAAGAGTTCCAAGCCATGAAAAGAAGAATAAGGGCTTTGGACAAAGAAGAAAGACATCAAATTGAAAAGAGCAAGTTTTCAAACGGGGTATCAGTTGTGGAAGTGCTTTGCTACTCGAAAAAAGGTGAAGCACTTGAAGAAGAGTGCATGATAACTAAGAATGTGTGTGTTAACAAAGACTAAATGTTGCTCGAGAGTACATTGTTATTGAATAAAGAATATAGTGCTATTGAGCATTCATGCTAATCTCGGCCTACCTTCAATTTGTATTAAGCTCTGCAAATGATTTTCTTGAATTGTTGACATTATCATAATTAGATTTTTAGGTGTAGCAATTTTATGAGTTTCTCATGTTCAATTGCTAAGAAACCCCACATAATTGCCAATCATCATGAGACCCAGGTCCATTTTAGTAATGGATAAACTGCTATATAACATAATACTATGTTGATTCAGACGACTGCATTCTCCCTTATAGATACTGGATAGAATCCCTCAAATTTATTATTAATGGACCACATGCTATCACTTATCTCATCTTCATCTTGAATGTAACACCCCAAAAATTCAGAAAAATTTAAATTTTTTTCTATATGACATTTAATGTGAAGTCATAGCCTAGATGCTAGTTTTATAACTATCTTTAGTTTAAATATCAAAAAAATTACAAGGTAAGTTATTAGGAGATACTTAGGGGTTATTATATCTTTTGTTAACTGTGTCTAAAAGCTATAGAAGTTGTACTTACTGACCTATAGGTCACAACTACCAAGCATGTTCAAACTTTGTAGATTTCAGTTTGTTTCAGTCTTGAATGTTCATGAGTTAGAAAATTAATGAAAATAGATGAGTTGTTTACTTTCCAGCAGTGTATGCTTCTGAAAGTTTTTTTCTTGTCTTCTTGAAAGGTTCTTGAGCATTACCCGAGGCTTACTTATCTTTTTCAAAGCTAATGCAGATTCGATACTTGTACAGGTTTCACAAGTACACCTTCTTCCAGGTTACGAAGTAAGATAATAAGCACTGAAGACTAAAGAGTACATTAGAAAGAAAAAAAATCCTTAGACTCTTTTATTGTTTAGACTAACAAGGTGGAAGAATTTCCAGTTCTAAGCAATGACTACTCTTTTTATGTACAAAAGTGGAAATGGTAGTGATGATTAGTTTGTTCTGATAGATATAATTTACGTATGAATTCATTCAACATGTTCTTCTGTAATGTCCTAAATTTTGGACCTACCATTTATAGGCGTGAGCCTATTTATCATAATGATTATATTGATGTTTTATTTTTTTTGGGTCGAAGACCCCACTGCATATGAACATGATGATTTGTTTTGTATATTGGGCGTAAGCTAATTGTTGATGATACATTAGAGGAATTTTGGGGTCTAAAATGGGCCTCCTAAGGAAAATAATAAAATAATAGTTAAAATAATAAAATAATATTGATTAATTTTGGAGGAAGAAAGAAAAAAACTACTTTTTGTGTTCGTATTTGCGACATATCTCCCTGTGTTTTTACTCAAATTTCGATCAGGAGAGCTCGTTGGATGTGGAATTTGATTCCTCATCCAACGATTATTCGCACTGCATAATTTTGACGGACCCCGCTACCCCAAAAACAAGAAATACCTGAAAAAATGTGATGATGACATCATCATCACATTTTTTCAGGTATTTCTTGTTTTTGGGGTAGCGGGGTCCATCAAAAGTATGCAGTGTGGTTACTCGTTGGATGTGGAATCAAATTCCGCATCCAACGAGCTCTCCCGATCGAAATTTGAGTAAAAACACAATGAGATATGTCGAAAATACGAACAAAAAAAATAGTTTTTTTTAATGTCAAATATGTCAATTCAACCATTATGGTTGACTTATTTTATTGAAATTCTATTGGTTCTTGAATTCCAACTCACAAAAACTTATTTTGGCACATTTTCTTATAAGGCCCATTTTAGACCCCAAATTTCCTCTAATGTCTTGGGCATGGACCCTGAAGCACATGATTGATGAAATGTTTTGTGTTGGCCATGGACCCTAAAGCACATGATCGATGAGATGTTTTGTGTTGAGAGAGAGGCTTTGGAGCACATGAGTACTTACATTTGTGTTGAGCATAAAGGTCTGGAACACATGAAAATATAATTGAAAATGTTGGGCATAAGCTTTGGAGCATTCCATGTTGATGTTGAGCATAAGCTCTGGAGCATCGGATCTTTGGCCATTGTATCCCTAGGTGTATCATACAAGTACATCCTAGCATTTAGTGTTGAGTTAAAGCTCTGGAATTTCACAATGTTTGTAACTCCTTGATACAGGCGTTGAGTATGGGCTCTGGTAAGCGCTAGGGGTTAATGAAAAGAATTTAATAACTTCCGAGTGAAAAGGAATCGAGGAAAATATTGATCATCATCATACTTATGTATAAGTGATTAAATGAAATTTCAAATTTCTGTATTCTCATCAAAGTACTGAAGAGCTACCATGTTATATGAGGGAAATCTAACATGCAAGGATGTTTAGAGTTTCCTATCCTAGTAAACCTAAGCCATATATCTACTTGAAGGAAGTGTCGTTAAGTCTAGGGATCATGATACATGATTCCTGAAGACAAATGTTAACATAGTATTTTAATACTATGTATTTTATACATAGTATGTATAAAGAATTAATTATGATTAATTGTATAATTGAATAAAGAAATAAGAGAAGCTCCACCAATTATTATTTATTATTAAAGGACTAATAAATAGTGAAATAACTATGAAAGACTAACTAGGAACTAGCTAAAAGTTCCTAGGTTAAGAATTGAAAATTACCCCAATAAATTAAAAAGGGTTAAATCAAGAAATCAATGATTTCTTGATTTAACTGCCCCTTTGACTGAAAAGTCTTCCTATAAAGACTCAAGCCAAGCAAAGGCTTGGGGTTCTGATTTTTATCTAGGAGAATTATTATTCTGCTTGTTTTTGGCTCTCAAGTGTTTGCTTGGAGAAATGCTCCTGAAACTGAAGGAGGATTGATTCAGAACTAATTACCAGATAGGAAACCCTACCTTAGGAGCTCTAAGCTACTTGCATGTTGGAGTCCTGCTCAAGGGGATCCATATTTAAACCATGAATGGTTTCAGGTCATGGTTGGGTGGAACGTGGTAGTTCCCAAGTGATTTGGTCATCAAACAGAGGTCAAATCTACATTGAATTGTTAATGTTGGTTATTTAAGTGTGCAGGTGCAGCCATTGACAAAGCTTCAAATTCAGGTATGAAACCCTGGAAAGCCTATTCTATTTTATTTTGTAAATATTCATTACTTTTTATGTTGAGTAATGGCTACAATGAAATTTCTAAACCTAAGGGTTAAGTTTTATGATTAACAAACTTATAGGGTTGTAATTACAATTTACTAATCTTATGCTGGAGAAGTTTTATTATATGTTGTTTATGTTCAGGGTGGTATCCTTCATAAATGTTACTGTATTAACTAGATGTTGATCTTAGTATTATGTTTATACTGTGTTCTCTGTATTTAATACTCTGCTGACATATTTCATTTGTCAGCAGAGGCTTGCCCTAGAAATTTAAATGAACTAGTTCAGTAATAATCAATTAAAATATTATTTTATGCTAAACTATACATGTTTATATTTTAAACTAGATATACTAAGAATATAGTTCATATAATAAGCAGGATAAAACGAATTAATAAATAACTTCCAAGTTCTGCTTCATATAATCATTTAAAGCCAAAGTACTTTACATAACTGGATTAAACATTAAATTTAATCAGAGGGATATAGTGACAATCCATGTGGTCCTTATCAAGACTCTGCCATAAAACCTACAATCTTAACATCTATATTTAAAGTACGATAAATTATATGCATTATATCTTTAAAAATACTATATAATATCCATCTATACATAACCATAAACCAAGTTACATAATTTAACATCATAACATAAATCCATTTATTGAAACAGAAGCAGAAATCGAAACCCGTGGGCATGCAATCCCAACTTGTTTTATTTATCAAAATACATTTCATTACATTACGTTAAAAACATTGTTGCCAACAAAGGTTGCGATGTCGATTCCCATGGATGTCAATACCCAAGGCAAAGTCATAATAAACAACCCAAAGTCAATGCATAAGCGTAGAGTACTGTCCTTCTTTTTAACGAAAATGACTCGTGCTCCCCAAGGGGAAACACTTGGTCTTATATACTTTTTATCAATTAGTTCCTTTAATTGTGATTTTAGTTCATTAACCTCTAATATGTTCATCTGGTAAGGGGCTTTTGAGATAGGCACCGCACCGGGCACTGGCTCAATAGTGAAATCCAACTCTCTTTTCGGAGGAAATCCCAAAATTTCCTCCAGAAATACATCCGAATAACCTCTTAGAATCGGTACATATTTTAATTTTAGTTTGTCTTATTTATTAATGTATTCTTCATTAGTTATATTTAAAGAAAAATCTTTACATCCCTTCCAAACAACCCTTTTTAGTTGTGAAGCAAAAATCTATCTGATTGTTGTTCTCCTAGGGATTCCTTTTACTATTATTGTTTCTCCTTTGTTATTTAAATAGGTAAATATTTTATCAAAACAATTTAACACTACGCGATGTTGTTCCAACCAATCCATTGCAATTAATACATCATAACATCCTAATGGAAGTACATTCATCTTTACAGAAGTTTCAAACTGATTCATAAATAGTGTACAAATTTTCACAAAGTGAGTTACTTTTCTTTTTTCTCATGTAGCTAATTGAACCACTCATTACTTTGTAAATTTCTCTACCGGTAATTTACTTTTCTCTACTAAACTTGGAGAGACATAACTCAAGCTAGCCCTTGGATCAATTAAAATAGAAATGGGTTTATGGTTCAGCATAACTTCTACTTCCACCATGGAAGTATGATATTCAGCCTCTATATTTTCCAATGCTGGATTGATCCTGGGAATCCCTCTCCCTAAGTCACCAACTGTTAATTCTTCCCACATAGCTTGAATGTTGTTGACTTTTTTCTTTTTTTTAGGGCAAACTGATGCATAGTGAGGTCCCTGGCATTCCCAACATTTTACCTGTTCCTTACATTCATTATTTTTAAGATAGTTACTGTGATTATTTGTAAATTCTTTACGCCTTGTGACAATAGGGTTTTGCTGTGAGTTACCTTTGAAATTATTTCCTTGAAAATTTTTGTTAGGAAATTTACGTGAGTTATTATGTCCAAAATTTCGATTAGGTATGAAACCTTTCTTTCTTTGTTCAAAATTTTTAGACCTTTTTGCTTTCCAGTTTGGCATGTTCTCCCTTTTCTGGTTCTACTCATAGCATAAATTTGCTTTTCGCATATCCTCTTTAAGGGTATTTGGATTGTCATACGCAATTCTGTACTTAATATGAAAAGGTAAACAAATTAGAAACTTTTGTCCCTTAGGTTTTTCATCAACAATATAGGGCACATATCGGAGTAAGCATGGAAATTTACTATTTAACTCTTTCATACTCATGGTTCCTGAACTTAACTCATAAAATTCTTTACCTCGTTCTTCGTAATATTGCTTTGACTGAAATTTCTTTTTAAAGTACTTTTTAAAAGTACTCCAGTTTAAATTCTTCTCTTTTATGCATTTAACTCGTTTTATGTCCTACCACCAGATGTTGGCTTTTCCCGTTAAGCTATAAATTGCCATTCTTGATTTTAACTGATTAGAATAGTTATATATCTAAAAATATTTTTTCATCCTGGACAACCATGCTTCGACTTCCTCTCCTTTTTCTATTTCTCCATTAAAATCTGGTGGTTTAATCTTTTTGAATTCTCTAAAAATTTCTTCATAGGGCTTGTACTTCTTCTTCCTAGAGGGGTAATCACTCTCACTACTGTCACTAAAATATTGATGTTTCTTTCTGTATGAGTTACTGTTAATTTCAAAAGAAGAATTCCTTTCCATATTAGAGTATTTTTCCCTTTTATTCTTATGTTGGTAGGATGTATTTTTAGATTCTTTCGGTTTATCCTTTTCCCCATTAGAAAAAGTTTCCAGCAGTATTTGATTCAGCTCCTCCTGAGCTCTTAAGATTCTCTCATTTTCTTTTTTAACAGTTTCCATTTCAGGTTTTAAATCCTTAACGGTATGTAGCAATTTATATGAATTATTAGTTATATCTTCTTTAACAGGTTCTCTTTCAAAGTTATTTTGTTCATTTAACGGGGACCTCTCTTCAACATACTCTTCAAGTCCTTCCATGCGTACAAATCTAATTCATAAAATATTATGTACAACAACATTAAAATAAAAAATCAGTATTCATCCTTTCCTTTTTTATGTTTTGTTCACGTGCATGGAGCCAATTCATGCCTAGTGTATGAACCTAGCTCTGATACCATATCTAACACCCCAAAAATTCACAAAATTTGAATTTTTTTCTATATGACATTTAATGTTAATTCATAGCCTAAATGTTGGTTTTATAACTATATTTAGTTTAAATATCTAAAATATTACAAGGTAAGAGATTAGGAGATACTTAGGGGTTATTATATCTTTTGTTAACTGTGTCTAAAAGATGTAGAAGTTGTACTTACTGACCCGTAGGTCACAATTGCCAAGCATGTTAAAACATTGTTGAATTCAGTTTGTTTCATTCTTGAATGTTCATGAGTTGGAAAATTAATGAAAATAGATCAGTTGTTTACTTTCCAGCAATGCATGCTTTTGAAGGTTGTTTTCTTGTCTTCTTGAAAGGGGCTTGAGGATTTCCCGAGGCATATTTGATACTTGTACAGGTTTCACAGGTATACATTCTTCCATCTAACGAAGTAAGATAATAAGCACTGAAGACTAAAGAGTACGTTAGAAAGAAAGAAAAAACTCGTAGACTCTTTTATTATTTAGACTAACAAGGTGGAAGAATTTCCAGTCCTAGGCAATGACTTCTCTTTTAAGGTACAAAAGTGGAAATGGTAGTGATGATTATTTTGTTCTGATAGATATGATTTACGTATGAAGTCATTCAACATGTTCTTCTTTGTATGCATTAAATTGAGTCTATAACACTTCTCCATGTGTTATTATCAGGCATGAAGTCGTACTAACCTAGATATTCTTAAGTCCTTGAGATAGCATTAATAATACTTCTGTTTGCATTAGAACTTACTACAAAGAAATATAAAAAATAACCTAGGCATTTAAATTATATGGATACCATATGAATAATCTAGGTATAATGATTTTCCATTTTTTAAGTGGCTTGCAAACAGCTAACTATAAAAATAACTAGATCAATCTAGGCATAAATAAATAATGTATAAAAGTTACACCAGCCTAGACGTATAACCAATGCATACTAAAACCAATTACAACCTATCTATCCTCATCATGCATAAACTATAACTTAGAACTTAGCTCATAACATCTTCATATCAATTTATTATTGGTTTATTTCTTTCACTAGGTATTTGCATTAAGTTTACCACCCCATGCAGGTTAACAAAATATATATATATATATATATATATATATATATATATA
>LPNX011193388.1:27523-40049 GCA_001517045.1 Pseudotsuga menziesii
AAGAAACATTTAAATGTTAACATAAAATTTAACCTTGTTAAACCCTAGATGCTTCCACGGTATCGTTTAATGATATACTATAAGGTGGCATAAAACTATATCCTAAAAACATCACCACCGAACATAAATATTGATTTAGGTTTATGAATAATGTAGATTATTGTTATTTCAATTGTGGCAGGGTTAAAATATATCAACGCATCACGAAAACTCATGACTAGTGGATTCCACGTGGTGATTTATCGATGGAAGAATGGTTTTGGTGTGAAAACCCTAGACCAAGATATTTAAAGTCTTTCCCAAAACACTTGACTTCAAATGTCATTTTACCTTGGGAGAGTGAGAGTGGGCCGATAGGCCTCGGCCTTCTCGGGCTTCCTGTAACGGTTACTTTTAAGGTTTTGGTGCTAGAATTTTAAACAGTTTGAAGCTCTGGGAGCTCAATGTAACCGTGAGCTTAACACTTAAGCCATGAGTTCTTTTTTCTGCTCATAACGTTCAGCAATTTACTGCTGGCTCTTCTCCATTACAGTTTCCTGAGCTCGACTGTGGGACTCACAGGTTGAAGGCTTGGGTTTTATCAACGTTTTCAACGAGCTCAGGGTGTAAAAGGTAAGTCTCGACGACCCTCCTCATTAATGTTTTTTTTTTAATTCATTTTATTTAACTAAACTAGGAAACCTTTTAGTGACAGTTCTAGCACTTGCTGTGTGATGATGGTGATAAGGTTTGGTACTGCGCTGTCGATAATGGAAATGATTCACTCAAAAGCTAAAGGGATTAGTTCGACAGGCTTGGTAAGCCTCGATTTTATCCTTGGGTGCCGTTTTTACTTACATTGCAGTGGTGTAGGTGGTACTTGTGGAATATTTCACTGTATTTAGAAAGTTTAAGCCATAACTTATTGTTTTTACAATATGGGTTAGTAAGGAGCTCGTAAGGTTATTTTTTAGGTTTATAACCCTTGGTGTTTTGTAAACGGGCTATGAATCATATAAAAGAAAATATTTATGTAATTATTTACTTGGAAGCTTCGGCCTAAACAAGTCAGCCATTATGGATTTTCATGGATGTAAATAAGTTAAAGCATTTTGTTTTTAAAGAGTAAAATCATGTGGTGACTATTGGGTTTTAACCTGGAATTCTATTTATAAATAATTTTTTAGTAAAACTAAACAGAGCTATGAATCTAGTATAATCTCTCTTTAGCAGTATTTTCTTCATTAATGATTTGTTTATGCAAGGTAATAAAATTGTGAATAACCTAGGGTTTGGTATTTTTATTCAATAGTTTGGAAATTAGTTAGACTACAATTGCAAAAAATGGAAAATGCCATAAGATCCTTTTAGTTAAATAAATTTACTTTTTAATACGGTATTGTAACAAAATATCCTAGGGTTTTTTCTTTTTGAAAACGATTTGATTATACACATTAATTTTTATCTTCAATAATTGTTGATATAGCTAAATTTTATTAGTCTTGTTTTTAAAGAAAAGTAAAAACTCAAAAACTTTTCTCTCCATTTGCTTAATATGTTGGTAATTATTGCAATAGATCATAGTTGTTCCGAATCTAACAGTTATGTAGGTAGGGAAATATTCTCCTTTGAAAACGTGTCCTCGTAAAGAATAAAGAGAATTATAATAAAACAGTTTTTAAATAATAAGATTATACTAATTATTTACAGCTGGGTTATTAAGTATTTTAACCATGTACTGTATTATGAATGGAGTAACATATTTATGATTTAGTTATTTTTTTTTATAGTGTTAGAATTATGATTGAATTTATTTATTTACTAAGTGTAGATATTTACATCGAAATCAATATTTGTTAGTATTATTATACCTTAAACAAATTATTATCTGTGTAATTTAAACTTACAGAAATATACCCTCTCTAATAATCTTAGAGGTTTAAGTATAAAAGTAAAAGTTCTAGGTAAAGCATTGTTAGGAGGCCTAACTAAAATAGCAATAAAAACTTCTAAAGTTAGAGCATATTCAAAATAGTTTATTTATGTAATAATCATTCTATTTACCTCGAATTAGACCTTATGTACTAGAGTACTTCATCTTATGATGAGTGGAAAAATACAAAATGAGATTTTTATTCATTCAACCATCTTATCTAATTCTAGGTTCAACTATTCAGTTAAACAAGTATAAGTAATTTTTTGAATAAAAATGCAGACTTAGACTATCTATTTGCAACTGCAAGTATTTAAGAAATAATAGTAAAACTAATCTTGACTACTTTTATTCCAGTATTTTTACTTGCATAAAGAAAAATAAAATAACACATTAGAACCTGATAACTTGTAGAGGAAACAAACAACCCAAGGATCCCGTTCCACCAAACCTTTTCCTAAAGATAGCTCATTGCTTGTCTTAGGACCCCCGAGCTTGTCCACTGATCCACCAGGATAGGATTAAATCCCTTGTAAATCCACATAAGTATTTAACAGTAGTACTTCTGTCCTCGGCAGTAAAGAACTCAGCCAACATGTTGCACTAGTTCTGAAATAGTCTTAATCACTCAATCCACCTATGCCTTTCACCTCATCGAATCTCGTGTGCACATTTCTCTAGCTCAAAAATTTTGCAAGGTTGTGGAAATTGAACCAGGTGATAGATTAATTTTACTCACAACAATTAACAATTGATCATGCAAAATCCCTAACAAAGAGACTGAAAATTGGAGCTGAACACTAAACTGTATTAAATCAGTGTACAATAGCCAACCCTGTAATAACATAGGTTGCTGAATAAATAATATACATCAGGGATTCGAACGCATAAGGAGCAATTCGAATCTAGCATAAAGCAGGCTTACTAAAAATAAGCAAATCCCCCATAGGTGTAAAAAGCTGATCCCAAATCTGTCATGGAGCTCACGAATTGGAAAAAAGGCTTAGGTAAGCTAAAGAGTGGTGGAATGGTAGCTCATACATGCTTTTGCATGGAGAAAAGAGAGGAGGATGTGTATGACAAAAAACTAGTCAACCTCACCTAGTCGAGCTTTTCCTTTTGCCTTAAAACACTGAAAAAGCAGGCAATAAAGAAGAAAAAGCAGAAGGGCGCCTAGGAGGCCAGGAATAAAGAAAAATTGATTCCTTTATCTCTCCCATGCGCTACATGAGTCAAATAAGGCAAATTTGACCATTATGGATAGGCAAATGACAACTTGCACAAGGTGGGACACATGAACTAGGCAAATAAGACAGAAATAATTAAATTAATGTCTAAGTGGGTAAACTATGGGTTGATTATTCTAACACCCCCCCTTAAGCCTGACTTATGAGTAATATATCAGAAAATTATAGGGCCTAGCAACAAGGCTTAGTCACCCTTTACATACTGCATGTCCATTTAAACAAGGAAAGAGGCAAAACCAACTTGGGAAAATCCTCCCTTAAACATGGACTGTAAACAAAATTGTAGAATCTTGTCTTTACTCATGCTTGCACAGCGTGATCAGCAATCCCTAGCAGTGATTTGAGATTGCTGAAGGTCTTCTCACAAAATGCTTTGGTGAAGATATCAACTACTTGTTTTGAAGATGAGCAGAAGAGTTGGTGAATGGTGCCGTCATGCACAAGTTCTCTGATGTAGTGCATATGGATCTCAATGTGTCTGGTTCTCTGCTTCTGAACTGGATCCTAGCAGATTCAAATGGTACTCTGGCTATCACAGTAGATGGTAGTTGAGTACTCTGGTTCGAAACCACACTCTCCAAGTAAACCTTGCAACCATAAACATTGAGTTGATGCATTAACAACTCCTCTGTACTCTGCTTCTGTAGATGAGAGTGCAATGGCACTCTGTTTCTTGCTTGACCAGCTGATTGGCCCTTTTGCAAGCATGAACACATATCCTGAAGTGGACTTTCTATCTGTGCTATCACCTGCCCAATCACTGTCAGTAAATCCAATCAAATCAAGATCAGATTTTGCTTTATAGAGGATCCCATGTGTCCTTGTTCCCTGAACAAAGTTAAGGATCCTTTTGGCTGCTTTCCAATGGATCTCTTGAGACTTATCCATGAATCTAGAAGCCACACTTACTGCATAACAAATATCAGGTCTAGTATGTGTCAGATACAACAAACATCCAATCAATTTTCGATACAGTGTATTGTTTACCATCGGTGAAGAATCAGCTTCTTTTAGCTTCACTCCTGAAAGGAAAGGAGTTTTGCTTGCTTTGCAATCCTTCATTTTGAATTTGTTTAGCAAGTCCAAGGCATATTTTTATTGGTGCACCTTGATTCCAGCTTTGGTTTGAGCAATCTCAAGCCCCAAAAATTGACTTAAGAGCCCCAAATCTGTCATAGAGAAGGCTTGGTTCATAACTCCTTTTAAGGAAGCAATCTCAGCCTGTGAGCTTCCTGTAATGAGGAGGTCATCAACATATAACACAATGATCATTAATGAACCATTAACTAACTTCAAATAGATATTCGGATCTGATTTGCACCGAACAAAATTCAGTGATAGCAAGAAGCTATCGATCTTGGCATACCAAGCCCCGGGGGCTTGCTTTAGCCCATACAATGACTTTCTCAACCTGCACACAAGAGAAGGGTTAGTAGCAAAACCTTGAGGCTGCTGCATATATATCTCTTCAGTGAGATCTCCATTCAGGAAGGCACATTTTACATCCATGTGATGTACCTCCCATTGCCTTGAGGCTGCAATGGCTAAGGCTAGCCTAATGGAATCCATTTTTGCCACTGGGGAAAAAGTCTCATTGTAATCTATGCCATGAACCTATGAGTAGCCCTTGGCTACCAATCTGGCCTTGTACTTCAGTGGTGAACCATCAGCAGCAAATTTGGTCTTATAGACCCACTTACACTGTACTAGTTTTCTCCTTGGGGGAAGATCCACTAGCTCCCATGTGTTGCTCTTCTGGAGTGAACTGAAATCCTCCTTCATGGTCGTTTGCCATCTTGGATCTCCTACTGCTTATTCATATGTTTGAGGATTAGACTTCACCATCAAATAGCATTTTTCAGCAAACATAGGATCCTTCATGCACAGACCACTCTCAAATTGAGATCTAGTCCTCCTTGGGTCATTGGGATCCCCAACTAGCTCACATGCTGCATGTAGTGTATTGGCTGCCCATTTTGGCCTTGTAGGGCTGTTAGGGTCTGCAATAAACTCATCTCCATCAAACAAATCAGAATCAGCATGTTCAACAAACTCTTTATTTACTTCTTTAGGTTCAAGTGGTGAAGAGGCTTCACCAACTTCCACTGCTGCAAGGGGTTCTTCTTCAAACTGAACACACCTTTAGATGAAGGCTTTATTTGTGCTCAAATTTATTAGTTTGTACCCTTTTTAATCTTCAGAGTATCCAACAAAAATACACTCTTGGCTTTGGGGCTGCAAAGCCTTCCTCTTCTTTGTCGGGATTCTAGCCCAAGCCTTTGAGCCAAAAATCCTGAAATGGGTCACATCTGGCTTGTGCCCACTCCATGCTTCAAAGGGAGTCATACCATCAAGCTGTTTATGAGGCACCCTATTCTGAATATAGGCTGCACAGTTGATAGCTTCGGCCCAGTACTTTGGTGGCAAAGTTTTGGCCTCCATCATGCATGTTGCCATCTCCTTCAGTGATCCGTTCTTCCTCTCAGCAACACTATTTTGCTGTGGTGTGTAAGGGATATAATGCTGCATCTGAATACCTACATCTGCACAATAGTTAATAAAATCAGACTTGACATACTCATCACCATTGTTAGATCTGAGTGCCTTGAGTTTCCTTCCAGACTGGTTTTCAACCAAAGCCTTAAAGACTTTGAATAGGCCAAAAAATTCAGACTTGTGTTTCAGGGAGTGAACCCAGCAATACCTGGAAAAGTCATCAATGAAGGTCAATGCATATTTGGCCTGACTCATGGACATATGAGGGAATGGGCCAGAAACATCACTATGGATCAGCTCGAGGGGTGCAGAGGTTCTCTCATGACTAGCTCTCTCAAATTTGTGCTCTGGGTGTTTTCCTAGGATACAACCTTGGCAAACTCCTTTGGAAAATTTTATCTTGGGAAACCCTATGACCATCTATTTTTCACTAAGATCGGAAAGATATTTGTAGTTTAGGTGGCCAAATATTTCATGCCACAGCTTGCTGGCTTCATTAGCATGAATGAGAAGAGCAGATGGATTTGAGTAAGGTAGGAAGTGTGAGAACATGTATACCTTTTGAGCATGATTCGCAACTCCTTTTGCAATGACTCTACCAGTTGAAATCTTTGTGATCTCAACTTCATCGGGGGAGAATATGACCTTCTTAGGAGACCCAGTGTGGGTCATCTGGTACATTGACAGGAGGTTGGAGGCGAGATCGGGCACATACAACACATTGCTGAATTGACCATGATCAAGATCTATCCTTCCTTTTCCTTTACTTTTAGTGAGAGAGTCATCTCCCAGTACAATAGATGGTCCTTTCGACATATCTAATGAGGAGAAGGACTCCTTAGTCGAAACCATGTGTATTGAAGCTCCAGAATCAATGATAAAACTGGGTGAGCATGGTGCCAGCAACTAGAGCATGAACTCTCTCTTTGTCATCTGAACTTGATCCTCATTCTCTCTTCTTTGAGCTTTCTGGAAGGGAGATGCCATTCTTCTCTAGGAGTTGGGTCAGCATGTCTATCTGCTTTTTCATGCAAGAGCTTTCAGTGTGATTGCCCTTATTGCAGTATGAGCACTTGCTCATTTCACCTTTGTTTTTCTTCTTCTGGTAGTTCTTCTTGGGACCTTGTAGATCCTCCGGAGACTGTTTCTTGTCTCTCTTTTGCTCAGGTGGATTTTTAGCTTTCTTTTTGCCTTTTGAATCCACCTTCGAATCTCCAGCAATCAAAGCTTGATCTTTGGATGGTTTGATGGTGCCCATCATCACCAGCTTGTCCTGTTCTTGTGTGAGAGATTCCATGAAATCTACAAGGCTAGGCATCTTCCAGGTTCGAGCTGTCATTTTTGTGGCATAGAAGGTCAAAACAAACACTGAATAGTCAGGGCCTAGCTTTGAGAGGATGGCCAGTATGAGCTGATAATCTTTCTTTTCGATACCACACTGTTTCAGCTGCAAAACTAGTGCTTTGAACTTGGAGAAATATAGCTGCAGGGATTCAAATCTCGTTGGACTCAGAGAAATCAGCTCATTTTCGATTTGATTTCCCCTCATCTCATCTGTCTTTCCAAAAAGATCAGCAAGCTTCTCCCATACTTCATTTGGTGATGTCAATCCATCAAGATGGAAAAGGAGGTCTCTAGAAATACTCAGACACAGGAGGCCATAAGCCTCATCCCTCTTGTTGTGCCATTTTATCTTCTCTGCAGCTGCATTGGGCTCTGCTTTTGTTGCCATAGTCACCATGTAGAGGCCTTTCGCTCTCAACGGTATCTCCATCTCTGCTTTCCATTCAAAGAAATTGAAGGGAGTCAAGATAGTTTTCTGTGATTGGTCCATAGCTTAGAAAATCTGTCCCGGCTGTCAGTAGAAGGCTCCCAGTCACTGATGTCGAACCTGCAAAACAATTTTTGAAGGAGAGAAACAACCTACAGTGGCTCTGATACCATGTGGAAATTGAACCAGGTGATAGATTAATTTTACTCACAACAATTAACAATTGATCATGCAAAATCACTCACAAAGAGACTGAAAATTGGAGCTGAACACTAAACTGTATTAAATCAGTGTACAATAGCCAACCCTATAATAAAATAGGTTGCTGAATAAATAACATACATCAAGGATTCAAATGCATGCGGAGCAATTCAAATCTAGCATAAAGCAGGCTTACTAAAAATAAGCAAATCCCCCATAGGTGTAAAAAGCTGATCCCAAATCTGTCATGGGCTCACGAATTAGAAAAAAGGCTTAGGCAAGATAAAGAGTGGTGGAATGGCAGCTCATACATGCTTTTGCATGGAGAAAAGAGAGGAGGATGTGTAGGACAAAAAACTAGTCAACCTCACTTAGTCTAGCTTTTCCTTTTGCCTTAAAACACTGAAAAAGCAGGCAATAAAGCAGAAAAAGTAGAAGGGCGCCTAGGAGGCCAGGAATAAAGAAGAATTGATTCCTTTAGCTCTCCCATGCACTACATGAGTCAAATAAGGCAAGTTTGACCATTATGGATAGGCAAATGACAACTTGCACAAGGTGGGACACATGAACTAGGCAAATAAGACAGAAATAATTAAATTAATGTTTAAGTGGGTAAAATATGGGTTGATTATTCTAAAAAAGGTAATGATTGAAAAGCCTCTTGCTGAAATTAGATCATAGATATATGCATGCCTAGGTATTTTGGTCAGTTTTTCACTTAATGAGCCAGCTGCTCTTGTTCCACTTTCTTGGGGAGCATGACCACAAAATTAGGAAAGTTGCACCCTGCAACAGCTAGAAGTGCTTGAGGATGCTACCATGTGTCAGTTTGATCTCACCCAAGTCTATTCCTCCTATTGGGCCAATGGAGACTCATTCAACAACCTCCTTAGGCAGTTTGTCTCATCTTTTATTTATTTACTAATAAAATATTCATCATAATTAATTACAGTCATCCTTGACCCCACATGGTCAATAGTCACAATTTTTGGAATAAAAATAAAATAAAATTTCTTCTTTAAACATAAAATGTTATTAAAATTGGGGTACGTGACACTGAACCTGATGTTTTGTTGTGTCCTACAGGCTGATCAAGGAAAGGGGGAAAGAGTCATTGATCTACAAGCGATGCTAAATGAATTAAAAAATGACAACTTTTTATTTGACAATCCTAAGGATGTGTTTATCTAAGTCACAAATATATTAAGATATGCCATGAAAGATTCAATTGACCTTTTCCTTCCCATTTTTATACTTTACATGAAAATTGGATTCATGAAAATTTTTGTTTTAATTGAAAAGATATAGATGATTAGTGAGTGTAGATTTTTGCAGTTCATAATGCTCATATGAGTTTTGGACAAAAGTGCATGAGGATTTATGTTACCACATTTTGGGTGAACCCATCACCTATCTTAAGAGAATTTGAGTACCAGTGTGGACCTAAATCCTCAGTCGGTTTTGTCCAAAGCCTATATGAACAAGATATATATAGTTAAGTGGATTGTAATTAAAAAATTGTTGGTATTAGCAAGAATGATTAAATTCATTGTTGTACATGTAGGGGAAGTGAGTTCATTGAGACTAAAAGAGATTTCCAAATATATACATGTAAAATATTTGCTTTTGTGAGGTTGCAGTCTTATCCCTCTATTAAGTAGCTTCTTAACTCAATATGAAGATAAGTAGTTCTGGTAGCATAAATATCTCATCTTGGGAGATTTCAAAAGTTGAAATCTGTTTATTATTACTTTGGTTTTGGTAGTTATTGCTATGTTGTCATGATGACAATGAATAGGGGAGGAATTTCAGGCATGGAATTTACTCATATTCTTGTTCCTCCATGCCTTGTGAAGTTATGAACACGATTCACCTATCCAGATACGAGATAAATGAAAGTATTTCATAAATTCATACCATTTGTAGAAGGAAGCCTACTTTTGTTTCTTCTTCGAGGGGATATGGATATTGATAATCTATGATTATTTTCTGGTCCACGGGTGAAATGACATACTACAAAAAAATGGCATACATAAACCTCAACAGAATTACGTAGTTAATTTTATTTTAGTCTTTCCTTTGATAATGCATAAAGTCAATAAGGATATTATCCTACATACGGGCGATGTTGATTAAGTATCTTTACTCAAATCCAATGAACGTGTAGTCTAGTTGCAATTTGTGAGGTGATCAAGCTTGTATTGATGATGGAACCCATGTTCAAAACCCCTCGAGTAAGTGCGAATGAGGCCAAGTGCTGACTAGTTGATAAACTACTTCCATCTTCCATCTCAAATAAACTAATGTATCATGGGTATTGGGTACACAAATAATGGGAGTTGGTGAATGAGCTGAAAAATTTACATCATATCTAACAAAGGAAACCAATACTTTGGATGTCACAAAAAATTTCACTATCCAAAATACATAGAAAAAATCATTGTTAAAATAATCAAGTTGTCATTCAAACCTACTTCAAGTTCTTCCCATATGTATTCCGTTCATTTCCAGATTCATTCTTCTTTACACAGTTATCTGGTTCCTTACTACTGCCATCTGTCAGAACATTTTCATATGTAAACACTTACTCTAAAGAAAAGACAACCAATATAACAGAGGTGTATAGTAGTATCATAACCATGGACAAATATTTGTAATCTTTCGCCAGATGATGTGTGTCCTGATAGTCCTTGGGTGAATCCACGGACCTGGGTAACACTTTTTGGCAAGCGCATCTTGCCAAAAACAAAAAAACATACCTCGGTCGAGGGCTTGTTAAACCCTCGACCGAGGTTTTATAAAGCCCTCGACCGAGGTTCTGTTCAGCCCTCGGTCGAGGTATTAAAACCTCGACCTAGGGTTAATAAATACCTCGACCGAGGTATTAACTCGGTCGAGGGCTTTATAATAAATGGGTGGATCCTTTAGTATAACAAGACAAAACACTATGATGGACACAAATGCTAGGGAAAGCGAAGAAACATTAAGAAATACGGATTTACAATTTAACCATGAATGTATGTACATAGGAATTACCAGAATTGAACTCTAAACTTGGCATTGGCACAGCTACCGAAATATATGAGCAATTTAAGCTCGATTGCTGAGGAGATTTAACAGAAAATATAAAATATCATTCTCCATACAGGAAATGTTGATATTAACATTAGAGTGAAAATAAAACACAAAAATACAACAGTAAAGTGGAAAGAAAACACAAATAAAATGAGAATTTAAAATTTGAATGGTCTACATCTTCCAAAATCAAATTAATATGAAGTGCGGAATACCAAAGAAAAACCGAGAAAGAAACATACATCCTGGAGTATTGTGTAAAGAAAACACCCAAAAAAATGAGAATTAGAATGGTCTATATCTACCAGAATTGAATAAGTATAAAATGCGGAATACCAAATCCAAACTAAGAAAGAAACGTACACCCCTGGACTCTTCATTAAATAAACAGATCAGTTGCAGAAATTCCATTGTGTTTAAGCACAAAAAAACAAGAAGTCATAAATACTCGTAAACAAAGGGCGGTGAGTGAAGCCATGGGCTGTGCATCCAAGAAAACATTAATTCCTCCCGTCCTTCCATCGATTCAGCTTCAGGGGAAAATTTGCAACATTCAGAGATTGAGGATTGATTTATGTCCACGCTCAGGTAAGACAAAGGACGTCATAAATCCAGAATGACTCGGAGTTCCGAATGAGTACCAAGAGTAGTACCGATGGATCAATGTATGCCAACGGTGATAGGTGACTTTAATCAACATTGTCATCGTGTTCTTTTAATCTTTGATTAAAGATGATCAAGTGATTCATGATTTTAATCAACATTGGCATTGCGCTGTTGCCTTCTGTTAATCCTTGATTAAGGATGGATGGTCAAAACCCAATCAAAGAGCATATACCTTAACAAAATTAGTCATCCATACCGCCATATATACAGCTAAAGTTTCAAGAAATTCATCTTTCCAAGAAGCATATCAAACCATCAAATTCCACCATACTATGACAGCTTAACACGTGATACCTATCATTATCAACATTATTCATCCACAAGAAAATTGATATTCCTTGATATTCCTTGATATCCTTTGTTGGTGTTCACAATGCCCCAAAAGGAAAACGATCTTACTTAAACAAGTCTTATCCTAGTTCAAACATATTTCCAATCAATATATAAGGATATTAAAAAAGAAAGTGTTAAATCCTATAAATGATGATAGATATCATATCATCCCTCCTCAGAAAATAATCCTATCAGTAGCGGACCACATAAATAAAAACCTTAATATATGAAATCGTTGAACCCAAGGTACATGTCCCTACCAGAATGAGTGACTATAGAGAAAAAGAACATATCATAGATTGTATCTAATTTGGTATCTCATATAAATTTGATTTCTTCAATAAGGTGAGTTTCATGATATGTGTATAGGTAGTTACATTTAAAAAGATTGAAAAAAGATTGAAATAAGTCCTTAATAAGGTAGGAGACACATTAAAAGTAGAAACATGGACAACCATAGAAAATAAAGAAAAAGTACAAAGGACCTGGAAGAAAAGATAGTTTCCTTGAGTTCTAATCCTTATGATGGATCTCAAATCAAGTCTCCAATAGGAACTAAAGTCAATGATATTTCCAAACTCAAGAAAGAGCTAAATTTTCAAATGTATATCTAGTTCATATAGTTGAGATAAAGAATGTTCAATGAACAAGAAAAAGAATAACTACTAGCAATTATGGTAAAGTTCCAAGGTCTAGTAGAAGATAAAGAGAAGAAGATAAGTTATATGTTAGCACAAATAAAACCTCTAAAATCACAAATTGCTACCAACTCACAATCTATACAAGCATAGACAACTGCACCAAACCTGTCAGAATATGTATATT
>LPNX011193391.1:0-21482 GCA_001517045.1 Pseudotsuga menziesii
GGAAGTCTTGGCCCAATTTTCCCTTGAACTCAGTATCTAGAGTGATTTTTGAAATGATCCTAGGGGAGGCACCAAAGAGGATTCATGAACCTATGTCATATATGGCCAGGCTCTGCCTCGGTCCCTAAATTTATTAACTCGAACTGTAAAGTTGAGCTGTGTGTCTTCACGTTAGCTGGTCTCTTAAATTTCTCATTCAAGTCGAACATTTTCTCCAGCGTCCTGACACCTTTGGGAATGAAATTATTATATTTCATTTCAGCCTGATGTTCCTCATCGTCTATGATAGCTCCTTTAAAAGTCTCATAATTTTTCAAGCATTCGATTATCTGCTGATCATCGTCAAATACTCGCAAGTTGGTGATCATGTCCAGCACGGAGGGCCTGAAAAGTAATTCGATAGAGCACTTATTATTAGTGGGTACCATCCTGGCAGCTGATGTGGCTAAAAAATCAGCGGCTGCATTTTTTATCCTTGGGATTGAAATAATGTTAAATGCATGAAAACGTTTAAGTAATTCCCATACCTCGTTTTGGTAAGCTTTCAAATGAGTGGAAACACAGTGTATTTGATTTTTTATTTGTTTCACAACTATTTCTGAGTCTCCGAAAACTTTTAAATTACAAACCTGTAACTCAATGGCCTTCTTAAGTCCCTGCAAAAGTGCCTCGTATTCAGCTGTATTGTTAGTACATTCAAACTATAACCTACAGGACAAGAAGTATTTATTATTTTGTGGATCAATAAGGACGCAGCCGGCCCCTGATCCTTCTAATGTTTTTGAGCCGTCAAAATATAAAGTCCAACAAACATTGTCTAATGAAAAAGAATCTACTCCTTCAGCTAAATCTACTATTTTACAATCAAGCTCATCAGCCTGAGAAAAATGAAGGAGATCAGGCTGGGTGCTAGGTGTACTGCTAGCCTCTTCCGCTAGATAATTCCCTGGTTCTAGTTCCAAAAAGCAGTTTCCCAATATGGATTCAACTGGTACATTCTTTCCATCCAATTGAGTGACATTGTATTTCATATGAGGCTCTCTCAAAACCTTGATCTGATTAGGACTTCCTTTGTATGGCAACCAAAGATGTGACCAATCTGTGGTGAAATACCCATTTAATTTGGCTGACCAATCTCTACTCAGGACCAAGCCATACGCATCTGGTATGTCAGCCACTACAATGTTGATGACTTGGCACACTCTATCATCGGATGCCAAGTGGATTAACACGTCCTCCATCTCGCCAACTACCTTGATGTCGGTTCTATCCAACTGCACCACTTTCCACGTGGTTGGCTTAGGCTGCCCATTTATTTTCTTACAAACCGATATGGGCATGACATTGATCGACGCCCCTGAGTCCGCTAGAAAATTGTGCACATTATGATTAAAAATTTCAAAAGTTAAAAGGAAAGGTGGGTGTTTGGTTTTGGACTTACCACCAATGCTGGCTTCCCCAATTTCTTCTTCTTGCCGCAGCTGATTGTCAGTGGGCAACTTTTCTTCTGATGTTTCCAGCGCTTTCAACAATCTTTCTTTCTGCTGAGGTATTTTGCACATTTCGAACAGCGGGACATTTGCCTTTATCTTCTTTAAATCTTCAACGACGTCATATTCGATTAGTTGTCTAGTGGACTGGGGTTTATTAGTGCTTACATTTTCTTCGCTTGGCTCAGGCGGTGCTCTAAATTGCTTCCGATCCTGGCTGGTAATGGTAACTTCCGGAATCTGATTAGCCACAGATTTGTCTTGAAATTTCTTTGCAGCCTTCGAATCTTTGGGAGCAAAAGACTATCATCACTAACTTCCCCTTTGCTCCTGGTGGTGACGTAAGCCTCCCTGACCTCTTTGCGTCCCTGATTGTTTTCTTCTTCCGCATCTAGTACAGAGACGGAGCTCCATAAAGCCATAGTCTCTTCTTCCTGTTCTTTTGTATATGTTGAAGCAACTTTTTCTTTCCTTTCATCCTCATCTTCTTCCGTCAATCTTGAATCCAGCATCTGATTCATGACCAATGTCATCGAATTTATCCATTGCGGACAGTTCTTTTCGGAATGGGGTTGTTGATGAAAAGTATAGAAATTATCCATACCTATCTCTGTGAGGTTCATGGATGCAGTTTTCTGAGAGGGGGGAGGGGTCTGGTTGCTATCCTCCCTTTTCTTATAATATGGCCTGAAAAACTTTTGTGCTTCTTTTTCTTTCTCCAAATCTATGACCTTGTTAGACAGCTTCTGTACCATTTTGGCCATACCTTCGTAATCTGGTGTTTTCTCTTCTTTGGGTTTAGTAAAAAACAACGTTCTCCTTTTCTCCCCTGACTGTCGAGGGTAATTTTCAATGCTCTCCCTTTCTGCTTCCACTACTTCTGCTTCTTCATAAGTTTTCGTCAAAGTGGTTTTGGCCCTACCTTTTGTGAACATGGCCAGGTCAGGACCTAGAGCTGATGTATAATACTCGATAAGGACCTTTTCTGAAGGTTTATCTGCATCAGAGAAGTTTTTAAGATAGGCTGTAAACCTTTGTGTAAAACTGTGCACTTTTTCTTTCTTTTCTTTTTTTAAAGCACAAAGTCCTTTCATCAGGGCAGCATGCGTCTTTTGGACCGCATACTTACTTCTAAACATTCTTTCGAAGGTGTTCCAATCTGGAATGGAATTGGCAGGGAAACTGAAATACCAAGAGGCAGCGGCTCCTTTAAGGGTGTGTTGGAAAAGTCTACAAACCACATCTTCATGCTCCCCTGCCCGTAATCCTTCTATAGCCAAATAAAAACTCTGCAAGTGGTCGTCTACCAAGATCTTCTCATTGGGATCAAACTTAGGCAATAACTTTTCGAAAGCTTGAGGTAGGTCGTGTAAAGGTGCGGTCAGATTCAGAGGTGATCTGGATTTCCATGTAGGTGGGGGGTTTGGAGGATTAGGTGGCTCGTTTGCGTTAGCTGCTGCCATTAGTCGAGGTGGAGAGTGTGGAGGTGAACCAACTGATTCAGAGGTGATCTGGCTTTCCATGTAGGTGGGGGGTTTGGAGGATTAGGTGGCTCGTTTGCGTTAGCTGCTGCCATTAGTCGAGGTGGAGAGTGTGGAGGTGAACCAACTGGGGTGTGAATAGGAGAAGTGTAAGGAGTCTCAGGGCCTTCTTGATTCAAAGGTAGCTCTACTTCTTGTAAGGCAGTCTCTACCAGTTCTTGCCAGTCTCCAACCAACACCGAGTCTTCTCTTAGAGAACGGTCTTTCCTCTTGTATTCTCTCTTAGGCAATTCAGGAATGACAGGCAATCCTCCAATCTTTTTTAAGTATGCCCTGGTATGTCTTCTCAGATCGTTAACAATCTCGTTGCGGACAGGGTACATATATTCTCTTTTTTCTTCTTCCGGAATTGAATTGCGTGGTACACTACTATCAGAACTGTAACAAGCGGAATATTCTCGGGAAAATGGGTTTCCTCGGCCAGCCATGCACTGGTGGACCTCCTTCTAGCGCCAAAACTGTTGAGGCCTGGAAAATCGCAGGCGGCAACAGTAAGGGATTCTCCCCAATCAGCGTTCCCAACTAGCTCGCTGACTGTTTGGTATAGGGAATCCATTTGGTTTGCGGTCCGGCTACCGTAGGTCAAAGTAACAAACAAAGGGCTTTACCGGTTGCGGCCTGGCCCACCGAGTNACTGACTGTTTGGTATAGGGAATCCATTTGGTTTGCGGTCCGGCTACCGTAGGTCAAAGTAACAAACAAAGGGCTTTACCGGTTGCGGCCTGGCCCACCGAGTTTTTGTATTTTGACTTAAAGGAATGATATGCACGTGCCTAATTGAATGCAGGCTGGTTTAAAAGCAGGGGCGGTCACAAAGTGATGCCCAGGTTCTTACCTCTCGTCTTATGCTCACAAGCAAACAAACCAAATACGAACAGAAATAACTAACTATCTAAACTATCCCTAGGGAGCGAGGCTATCAACTTAACTGAGCAATACAAAATCACATACAGTAAGAAAAAAAACACAGATAGCTGATGCTTTTCCCACAGCATATGAAAACTACAAATATTCAAATAACCAGTTAGCCGATCATTCTATAACAACAATTATTGCTCATAGTGAAAATGCATCCCAGAAAAGACTGCAAAATAATTAACAAGAACTTAGGTTCGAAACATCAAATATCCTTACAGCGCATGAAATACAGCTGAACACGAAATAGTTCTTCTTCAGCATTATTCATTGAATAGCATTGGTACATTTCACTTCTTTACTCTTTCCAGCAGACAAAATTGCAGTTCACTTCGCAAAACGAAATAGTTCCTCTTACAAGTCAACAATTACAAAATTTTCTAACGGAAAAAGCCCTACTTTCATCGAGCTTCCCATTATTTAAACTACCACTGATCTCCTCTGGGTTCACTCAACGCGTCTTTTCAATGCCCTTGACGATTCAGTTTCTTTCCTGGTCGTTTCACCTTCTCCATCATTTCTGCAGGCGTTTATTTTCTGATAGTAACCGCTAAACAGAAAATGTCCCATCGGCACCTTGGTCATTCGTTCACGTTGTCCTTTCCAGCGCGATGCTCCGCTTCAGCGATTCACGAGATGATCTCTGCATACAAACTTGGTGCATTATCCATTGAATTCAGACATTAGGCATCCACAATTTTAAAATTATAATGATATATTCACAACGAGCTAGCCTAGCTCATCCGGGTGAGGAACTGCGGAGGCTCGGAACGGCAACGAAAAGGTAAATTGGCAGTCGGGCAGCTCTTAGCTCGGATGGGAGAAGGCTCCAGGAGCCGCAACGGCGGAAGAGTGCCAGAAGAGGGGAAGCGGAAACACGGGCGTCGTAGGTGATCGGGCGGCGGAGAGGAGTGGATCGGACGACAGACTACTCTGCCACCCGCAACGGCAGATGGAACGCAGGCTACAAAAGGCTACGGAGGCTAAAAAGGCGGAGCTCGGGTGTCGGGTGGAACTCACGTCGGGGCCCGACTTTATCTCCCCAGGCGCAACGTCGGGTGAACCGAAACTCTGGGGCAAGCGATTCACAACCCGAATCGGGCACCGGAGAGAAGTGGATCGGACGGGGACTTTGGTCTAAGAGCCGCAACGGCGAGTGATATAAGACTTCACTTCTTCCAAAAGAGGCCCGATCCAAAGGGAAGAATTAACAACGCTAAGGCTCAAATGAGGCCAAAAACCAAAAAATTCTCCAAGGCAAACCTTCACGCTCTTAAAAGTGTTACAACCGATCTCACGACTCACAATGAACTGGACGCAACCAGCCAACAAGACGGACGCTCAACTTTAAAACAAAGATACTCAAAGACGCCAAATTTTCACCCTTAGATTCAAGTCAATCAAGATAAGGAGGGGTCCCAGAATTTAAGTGAACAACTGAAGTTGGGGAAACGGTTGCGGCAGCAACAGATGGCAATAAGATGGGGTTAGAGGAATCTAATCATCTTTCCTTTGAAGGAGAGGAGGTGGCATCTGTTTCCTTTCGGTACAGGAATTGGAAATTGGATGAGGATGTAGCACTGGTTGCAAGATGTGAAGTCCATAGTGTTTTGGATTTAAGGCGAAATCACAATTTCCCACTTTGAATGCTTTGAATGAATTTGATCCAAACTATTCAGGAGTTGTTTGGCACCAGAAACTAGAAAATCAACAAGGTGTTGTTTTGGTAACTGAGCTCAAGAACAACGCAAACAAACTTGCAAAATGGATAGCGCAAGCTCTTATTGCAAGTGAAGATGTCATGAATATAGGTTATGTGTCACAAATTCACCCTCGTGATCACTTCAACCATGTTATATTGAATTTTCAGGGGTACAAGCCTAAGGAATTTTACATACAAATGAATTTGAACGCTTCCTAAATGTGGGGTATTGTGAAATTGATTGTTGATCTCATTCTAAAACTAAATGAATGAAAATATGTGTACTTGTTAAATATCCTTCAAATCTTCAGGTGAGAATATATGAGGTTCCTCCTGATGCATTTGACAATGATTATGTGGAGGAACCTTTTCTTGGGGAAGAGCAGGTGCCCCCTCCAGCAGAGGAAGAAACTGCTGCTAAACTAGATGAAAAGAAGGAAGATAATGTAGGAGTAGAATACTCAGATCATTAAGGATAAAGATTAGTTGGAAAATAAGTTGAGTCAAATGCAAAAAGATTGTGACAGATTGCAGAATAAAGCACATGCGCTGGATGGATTGACCACACTAGCTGAGACAGCTCAAAGAATCTGATATTATTCCTAAGTTAGAAGAGACACCTATCATAATCAAGTTGTTTTGGATTTTAATTAGCTTGAAATTGCCTATTTTTACACAATTTGATTCTAGGAAAGCGGATCTAGAAAAATTCTATTTTGGGTTACTTTTCCTATATATTGTAAAGTTCTGCTAAAGTTCTAGGAGACACATGGGAGTCAAGAGACTGGAACTTATGCAGACCTACAATTCTTTATGTGTAAGATATTTTTGTTTTATGAATGATTAATGTATATCTGGAGCTAGGTTTTGGACTTATATTATGTTTATGTTCATTAGTTCTGTTTGAAGACTGGTTTATATTGCAGTTATGTAGATGTCTTCTATATAGATGTTGTATTTACTTGTGAATGTTTATGTTTGCATGAGATTTGGGATGTTATTTCAAATGTATGTACTTTTATATATGTTACAATAATAAACTGTCCGTTTATTACTTTTTTATATATATTCTTAAAACCTTGTTTCAATTGCTTAAAACTGTGCCATCATTCGTACTACAAATTTGCTTCCTTATACATATTTGTACCTGATGTTATCAGATCATGGTATCCTTGTGTATGGTTCTTACTATATCTAATTCTTATGTTTTTAATCAAAAAACCCAAAAAGTTTTCTTTGTATGTTGAGGTGCTTGAACACTGTTGACCCCGTAGTTTGGGTAGGAGACTTTAGGGAAAACATCTTTTGGCGACAATATTGGGGAGGAAGCATACATGTTCTTCCTTTTTTTGACAATGATTAGATCTAGTCTTTGATGGTGAACAAGAGCTGGTTGCATGCCTTAGACTACAATTCTTTCACTGGGAAGCTCCATGATTAGAAGGCTCCACTGGGGGAAGGGACCCATTGGTAAAAAAGAGATGAGGAGGCTAAATGGAAACACTAGGTATTAGCTCACTTATGATTCTTCATCAACTCACTTTTGATTTTTCCTTCACANAGGAAGGGACCCATTGGTAAAAAAGAGATGAGGAGGCTAAATGGAAACACTAGGTATTAGCTCACTTATGATTCTTCATCAACTCACTTTTGATTTTTCCTTCACACATTAAGAGGATCATCTTATGTTTTGTTTATTTGGATGATCATCAACCTAATTTTGTACATCCATCTTTAAAATAAAAAATTTGCATATTCCTTATGTTATTGATTTTGATTATATATCTTCACCCCTGCCTTCTTATAAGGATGAGATTTGTATTCAAATCCTTTCTGAGTTTGATCAGCCATGTAACCTAGAGGAAATTAAAACTAATTCAAAACCTTTTCAGACTTCAGCACCTTATGCCACTAATAGTGAACCTTACCATCAGCCTGTTAATTCTCATGTTCAGACTACTAGTTTTCAAGCTCAAATCAGAAATAAGTTGTTTAAACCTTTGAGGCTTCCATATCACCTTAATTCTTATCCTCTTGATTTCTTTGAGTATCTTCTCCGATTTTCTAGAAAGACCATGTTTCAGCTGAAAAGAACTTGGAATATTTTCACAATTTTATTGATAATTTTGAAATGTTACATGAGGATGTTGTTTTGAGGATGTTTTCCAAATCGTTGGTGGGGGATGCTGCTTTGTGGTTTAAAAATCTAGAAGTTGGTTCTATCGGTTCATGGGATGATTTATATAATACTTTTTCAAGATCTTGGGGATAGAATAGGACTTTTGATCAGTACCTCAATGATTTTCATACTTTGAGGAAAGGGGAGGAAGAAGCTTTGGTTGTNGGCTGATTTATATAATACTTTTTCAAGATCTTGGGGATAGAATAGGACTTTTGATCAGTACCTCAATGATTTTCATACTTTGAGGAAAGGGGAGGAAGAAGCTTTGGTTGTATTAACAGAAGGTTTTGTAGTGTTTATCATAGTATTCCCTTGGAGGTCAGGCCCACTGAGATTGATACCATGGTGTATTAATTTATGGCTCAACATTCAAATCTTGTTCTTTTCGTGTTAGAAAGGAAATCATCATCTTTAAGTAAGTTGTTTGAAGATGCAAAAGGAGCGGAGGAGAACATCCATGCTTCCAGAAGAGTGCAAGATCCAGTTTACTTTGAAAATATGCATTGGAAAGAGCAGGAAGACAATAAGTATGGATCAGACCCATAACAACAGCAGGTATGTAAGTATATTTCAGAGTTGGATCTTAGTTCTTCAACATTGACATATGATTCTATGGACAGGTATGCATAGCAAGTTTATGATCAGTTTTCAAACCATGTTGAGTATATAGTAACCAATGATGTCTTAGACAATTACATATTCTTATTTGATCATAATCAATATGTTTCAAACATTGCTTAACCATTATCTTATGATCATATTTATGAAAAAGAAGTTGTTGTTCCTCAGCATCTTAATGGTGATATAGGAATTCAGTTCCCATTTTTTACTTATGATGAGTTTAAGGAACATAAAAGGATATTATTTACAAGAATAGAATGAAGTTAAAGATATTTATACTGATCATATGCATAAAGAAACATTTCAGTAGAACTCATATCTCATTGTTCAATAATTTGAGGTTGTCTTTGATTGTAACAAAACAAGTAATGTCCATGAGTTGTTTCAAAAGGATTATGGGAATATGAATGAAACAAAAACTGTAGATCAGCCATATGATATACTATATCAACTAAAACTCTGTCATGTTTTTCAGGACCCAATGGCCATTTACATGGACTCAGATATTTCAAAAGGTTTCAGACTTCTAGTATTTGAAATCAAAGAAGAATATGCTTTGCAAATTAATTTTCTACTTCGAATGATAAATTATTTTATGATTTTTATCTACCTGCAAGAAGTTGTTACAATGGTATGGATGCTATCATGGCTTCACTGGAAGTATGATTACACTTTACTGGGATGTTTCTACTGGTAAAAGTAGGAGTAGGAAGAAGTCAAATAAGCTCGGCATATGAGCATGTAGATTCTTTTCAGTGTGCTGGCTTGCAACAATATTTTGTCATTTCAAAGGTGTGTGCTCAGAGTTTGAGAAAGTTTTAGATTTTTGGTATAATACTCCATAGCCCAATGGATCAGTAATTGCTGAAAGAAAATAAGGCACTTGGTCTTCAATTCTTGGCAAATCACAGGGAAATTCCATCCCCGAGTTGGAGCGAGTGTTTGCCTTAGGTTTTTTCTATCCTTTTTCTATAGTTGATTGTTTACCTTAGACTCTCTCTTGTTCTTGATTTTTAAATATTTCTTTAAAACTTTAGGAGAGTTTTCATTTTATTTCATGCATTACATATATATTAATTTTCTTTAGCCAAGCTCCAATATATGATTAAAACTTCATTCAAATATTGTATATGGTTATTAACATGGGATGGCAGTGCATGACAGTTATTTAAAATGCATGTACGCTGCCAGCTTGCCCAAGGTCAAATCTATGTGTAGGTGCCATTATTATGTAAACAGGATTCAAATTTTGTTCATATTCAAGGATTGACATGTTGTTTTGATTCGTACTGAGTAAAACATCTACCTTATCATTCGGTGCAAACAATGATAACCATTTCCAGAATACCCAAAGATCAAAGAGGGTTATAAAATTGTTGAATAAATTCAAAGAAAATATATGGACAATATTAAAAGCTAAATATGGTTAGTAGATATTGTGACTAACAAAGACAGTTAATCAGGTTATAGAATCAACTGCCATTCATTTTGGATGTCAGAGACATTCTCTCTGGAACAGAAGGAAAGGAGAGATGATAATAGGGATTTATCTTCAAAGAAGTGCAACTACTATATTTGTCACAAATACAATCCTGGCTACGTTGTTGTGCTCTCCACAGTTAATCTATTCATGGGACATTATAGTTCAGAAGGTGGGAAATAAGCTATTATTTGACAAAAGAGATGGGTCTCAGTTGGATTTGTTATCTGTAAATGAGACATCCCAAGAGCCTCTGCCTGAAGCAAAGGAAGATATCAAATCTAAACATTCTCTAATTGTCGAGGCACCATATATCAACCAGAACTTCTCACAGCAGGTCCTGATTAGAGATGGAAATAAGGTGGGGTTCGAGGAACCTAATCCATTTGCCTCTGAAGGAGAGGAGGTGGCATCTATTTCTTATCAATACAGGCATTGGAAATTGGATGAGGACATAGCATTGGTTGCAATATGTGAAGTCCACAGTGGTTTGGATTTAAGGGGTAATCACAATTTCTCACTTTGAATGCTTTGAATGAATTTGATCCAAATTATTCATAAGTTGTTTGGTGTTGGAAACTAGAAACTCAATAAGGTGCTATTTTGGTAACTGAGCTCAAGAACAACACAAGCAAACTTGCAAAATGGATAGCGCAAGCTCTTATTGCATGTGCAGATGTCATGAAGCTGGCTTATGTGTCATGAATTCACCCTCGTGATCACTTCAACCATGTTATATTGAATGTTCAGGGGTACAAGCCTAAGGAATTTGCCATACAAATTAATTTGAACACTTCCTATATGTGGGGTATTGTGAAATCGATTGTTGATCTCTTTCTAAAACAAAATGATGGAAAATATGTACTTGTTAAATATCCTTCAAATCTTTAGGTGAGAATATATGAGGTTCCTCTTGATGCATTTGAGAATGATTATGTAGAGGAACCTTTTTCTGAGGAAGAGAAAGTGCCCCCTCCAGCAGAGGAAGAAACTACTGCTAAAATAGATGAAAAGAAGGAAGATAATGCAATAGTAGAATACTTAGATTATTAAGGATAAAGAGCGATTGGAAAATAAGTTGAGTCAAATGCAAAAAGATTGTGACAAATTGCGGAAGAAAGCACATGCACTTGATGGATTGGCCACACTAGCTGATACAGCTTGAAGACTCTGATATTATGCCTAAGCTAGAAGAGACACCTATCATAATCAGGTTGTTTTGGATCTTAATTAGCTTGAAATTTCCTATTTTTACACAATTCAATCCTAGGAAAGTGGATCTAGAAAAAAACTGTTTTGGGTTACTTTTCCTATATATTGTAAAGTTCTGCTAAATTTCTAGGAGACACATGGGAGTCAAGAGACTGGAACTTATGAAGACCTACAATTCTTTATGAGTAATATATTTTTGTTTTATGAATGATTAATGTCTATCTAGAGCTAGGTTTTGGACTTATATTATGTTTATGTTCATTAGTTCTGTTNTACCTACAATTCTTTATGAGTAATATATTTTTGTTTTATGAATGATTAATGTCTATCTAGAGCTAGGTTTTGGACTTATATTATGTTTATGTTCATTAGTTCTGTTTGAACACTGGTTTATATTGAAGTTATGTAGATGTGTTCTATATAGATGTTGTATTTAATTGTGAATGTTCATGTTTGCATGAGATTTGGGATGTTATTTCAAATGTATGTACTTTTATATATGTTACAATAATAAACCGTCTCTTTATTACTTGTTTATATATATTCTTAAAACCTTGTTTCAATTGCTTAAAACTGTGCCATCATTCGTAATAGAAATTTGCTTCCTTATAAATATTTGTAGCTGATGTTATCTGATTATTGTATCTTTGTGTATGGTTCTTACTATATCTGATTCTTATGTTGTTAATCCAAAAACCTGAAAAGTTATCTTTGTATGTTGAGGTTCCTGAACACTGCCAACCCCGTGTTCTGGGTAGCAGACTTCAGGGAGAACACAAGGTTTTTACTAGAAGCTTATATAAAACTTTCCTCACTACTGACATCTCACATATAGGGACACCTTATTACTTTTAAGACTTATTTGTTTGTTTCGTATCACTATGAGTGGTGATGGAATTGTAAGATGGCAATTGTATCTATTGTTATGCTAGGTATGGTTTTGTTTTATTGAGTTTGTTGTTTGTTTATGAATTGAAACATATTTTTACACTGACATATCTTCTTTGAAATTATTATGTGAAACTGTACATAGATAACAGCTTCACCCAATGAGTCACCATTTGTTGTTGGCAGCAACAGATCCCATTTTAAGTTGCTAAAATGGGAACCCCACTCATCCTTTAATTGGATTGTAAAGCCAATATCTTGCCAAGGAATTCTTAAACTGTAAGTATTTTGTTTTGGACTTAATAAAATTTCCTTGTAAACATTTTTGTTTTTGTTTTGCAGATTGTGGCACAGATATTTTCTTTTACACATATTTTGTGTTTCTGCAACCCGCATTTCGCAACCTGGAATGCATATTGCGGAAGTCCTTTTTTTGGAGGTTTTTGTTAATTGTTTTCCCGCATCCCACAACCCGCAAATGCAGGTTGCAAGAGTTAGAATTTTCTTACAATACAAGTTTGTCTTTTTGCAACCCGCAACCCGCAATGTGGATTGTGGATTGAGGAAATATTTTTTAAAATACAACTTTTATCTTCGAGTTCCACCTTTTGCATTCTGTAATGTGGATTGCGGAAAGTGGAAAATTCATGTTTTGCACATTTTTTGTTCTTTTGGTTCGACAAAACCCAACCCACAATTCTAATTGAAAAAAGTGAGAAATCAATAAAATCATCATTTGCAACATTGTTTACTCACAACCCACAACCTGCAAATTTTTGCGGATTGCGGATTGCAGAACTTTAACAATTTTTCCTTGGTCAATAATTTCATCCCGCATTCTGCAACCCACAATGGGGATTGCATATTGTGGAAATCATAAATTCCAAAGTTTTTCGACTCTCTTCACTTCGCACTTTGGTTTCTCGCCTTGATCTTAGCCATTCATTTCTGCAAGATCTACGACCTAGATTTATTTTTCTGTTGAATCTTGGAATATTTAATTCGTTCGAATTTATGAAATCTTCACCATTTAACTTGTTATTTTTACCATGTTTGAATATTTTAGTGCACATTTTTATCATTCGATCTCACCAATCTTTTTACTGGTAAGTGTCTTACCCTTCACAGTCATTTTTTTTGTTATTTTTTAACCATGGTAGCTTTTAACCATGGTTGCTAAATTTCTACCAGAATTTAACTCCAAGATGTTGATGAAAACTAGGTCTAAGACTAATCTCCAAGAGAAGAAGAGAAAGACCCTAATGCCAGAATTTTCATTGGCACTAGTGGGCGTGTTGCAGAAACCCTTAACCTAGATTGGTTGAGAATTTACTCAATATTCAACAATGATGATTTCTATGCAATACCCCTTGTCCATCCTTCATATGCCAAAATTAGAAGTTCAAAGCTACATTGCATTACAACGCGACCTTTGTTCATGCCCTACACCAACCTTATCAAGTGGGAATTAGACCACGCAAACCCTAGGGAATGTTCCTCCAATGACCATATTCATACCCAAGTTGTGTCTTTCGATCTTGATGTTTTCTCCAGAGCTTATGCCCTTGGACCTCATCAACATATTTTGAGTGCTAAATTTTTTGATGACGCCATGTCCCAATTTAACATTGAGGAAGTAGTCAAATCCTAGATGGAAAATCTAGCTGAATATGTCCCTAATTCTTATCATGTTTCTTGGTTTAGGGAACCCTTTTCCTTGCGTGCAACCATGTTTTTCTAGTTATATGGATTACCAAATTGCTCGGTGTTCAAAGAAAAATTGTTTCCTATAGCGCACCATCTATTGCATACAGGTGATTATTTTAATTGGACACAAATTTTATCTAGAAATATGAAAGAGAAAATAGAGAAATATGAGAAGACCTCATCCTCAAGGAAGCCATATTTCTACATATCATGATATGTCATGGATATATTTTGCACCACTTCTTCTTTTCTCGCCATGGGATGGGACTGGAAGAAAACTTCACCACTAGTACATGTCTACTGATCAGATATGTGGGAGGACAATTTTGTTCCTTGAATTTATGAATTTTGTGACCTGTTTATAGGGTCAATGAATGAGAAGAATTTCAAGGGGACTGCTCCAGATTTCTCTGAAAGGGATAGATCCTTGATCGCACTACATGGTGATTGGTATGTGGGAGAATATTTCTCCTACATCCAGATTTTGGGAAGCAATACATTTCACCTTCTTCCTAAAATAATCCCAAATCGAATGGTTTTACAGGATATAGCATATCAGACTGTCATTGATGGGGTTTTTCCTAGACTTGCATCGTCCAAAAGGAAGTCTTGGCCCAATTTTCCCTTGAACTCAGTATCTAGAGTGATTTTTGAAATGATCCTAGGGGAGGCACCAAAGAGGATTCATGAACCTATGTCATATATGGCCAGTATCTTTGTGTAAGAGCATGCTAGGATTCAATATGCTCATTAGGATGAACCTGATGATTCAGTTTATAGAGAAACTATTGATTTCTAGGAGGTATTGAGTAGGATTACTGATCCCAATGGAAAATATCATATTTTAAATATGAAAAGGATATAAAGAGTTTTGTTATCCATTTAATATAGGTAAAACTAACAGTGGAAGAGAACCTTTAAAGAAAAAATATGAAAAAGGATGCCCAAGAACAAGAAACTAGCTCTTATTCTTCCCTTTATTCTAAATCAAAAGACAAGGGTAAGGTTGTTCTTGAAGGTCCTGAAAGAACCCATATTTATCTGATGATAGAGACCCTACACAAAGGGGAAGAGTTTAAGAAAAGTATTGAAATGATTAGCTCATAGTTACACGCACAAACATAAGTGATTGAACCTTATTCTAAGAAGAAGAAGACTTAATTGGTTCTTAAACAGGTGTAGGTACAACAAGCACCAGTTTTTTATCCACAACCAATTCCTCAAGAGGATCCCAGGGAATAAAAACCAGCTCCACTAGCGCATCCTGCTCCAGAGGAACAAGTACCCATGTAGGTTCCTCCAATTCAGCAGGTAAAACCTCTCCCTCAAGATAATATTGAAATTCATGTGATACACAGTGACTTAGAGGAGGAAAGCAATCCGTCCACCTTCCCTATTAATTTTTATACTTCCATGGCATATTCCATTCCCATAACCCAGGAATATGAGAGGAATATTTTATAAAAACAATTTCTGAGGTCAATTTATCTCAAATTATTTTGGCTACCACCAACACCCCTTAGGTACTAATTGGTGTACGTAGCTCTATCTTCCCCCTTACTTCACCTATTATTTCAACTTCCTCATCACCTCACACTACCCCAACATCCCCACATTCTAATTTTCACATCATTCAAGCATACATTAAGCTCATACACAGCCATCAAAGACAAGTATTGGGAAGGGACGTCTAATCTACCTTTCTATTCATCTTTGATGCTTATTTATACTTTATGATAGAGGTTGGAGTGATTGTACCTGCTCCAATAACTCATTTGTTAGTATCTCTTTAAACTATATAATTATACAATTATGATGACATTTAAGAGGTCAAGTGGCCTCCTCTACATCTCCCCCACAAACAAAACGTTTCTTTGTCCCGAAGAGAACAAAGAAACATGCATCAACATCCTGGGTCTATACTAATGCTGAAGTAGTCCTCATTGTGCATCAACCATGCATATTGGTATGCATAGGTAACTCATCCACAAAAGTCACCAGCTTGATAGGAAAACACACGTGTACAAGGCTGTTACTATGACTAGTTACTCTTTAGCCTCCATCTTCAATCTGGCAGTAGTCCATTGAAGTCTCATCCTCTCACAACGGCGAGAAACAATCTTCTTCTGCAATGAGATATTTTGCTTTAAAGCCTCACCCTGGCTCACCTGACCGACATCTCCATCGGTTCAAGTATGCGGGGCCTTTTTGCTCTTCGATTTTCTATGCCATTTTTCTTTCTTCTAGCTTTTCTGGGTCAACCCAGGAATAGTTTCAACATTTTGATACTAAGGGGTTTATTGTCATCATGTATCATTAGAGAACTTTGTTGTGTAGGTGTATGATATATGCTTGAATGCCATCGTCATCATCTTTTAAAGTACCTACAATATTTTTTTATGTCTGCTCATGTGGTCATGATCGACTACTTGTAGTTCAACTGACTTAACATGACTCGACTTACAATAGTTGGCAAGAGACCAAATTGATTTACATAAAATGGAGGGGATCGCCTACCTCAAAAGAGACTCACGTTTAACCCACTCTTGACTTCAAATATTTACAGCAGAGTCACTTTTTAGAAGTCGACACCGACTAGCTTTACAAAAACAAAGAACATTACCAACCCAAAAATAATATTCAAATATGTCGACCAAATTTAAACTAGCAATATTAACCAACCGACGAATATTAAAAAGTCGGTTGTATCGACCAACTTAGGCATCGACTAGAAGTCGGTTATATCGACCAAAAGGAAATATTAACTTTTTAAAAAGGCATAAATAATAAAGTATATTGAAATAATTTGTGGGAGAATAAGAAGTCGAGGATTTCATATTGGTCGGTCAATGACTTCATATGGCAAGCAATAGTGGGAAGGAGCATTCGGTGGTTACCCATTTAATTATTTGACAGTTCAACCCACAACCGACTAAATATTATTCAATCGACAGGTCAATTATTCCGACGTAGAATCTATTTCTTTGGTCGACATCTTCTTTAGTTGATAGGACTAGAATGGTTGCGACATGGATCTGGAGATAGAACATGGTTGTGAATGAGAGCATGACCAAGATTATACAAACTCTTATCATGATCCAAAAGATGATTTACTCCTTGATTTTCTCCTACTCCGACTAACACTTCTGCTTCGACTGTTAACAGGACTTCAGCTTTGACTTCGGCTCAGAGAACGACTGTTAGAATCATAACTCTTTACCTGTATATAAGATCTAGAAAAATGGATTCTTAAATTCAGAGTCATCAATTTTCCTGATCACATATTTCATATATTCGTGGTTAGTGTAGTCAACAATTCCAATGGCACCATTTCCCTCACAGAACACTTGAGAAAAACAAACATCTCCAGCTTTGCGCATATGATCCTTCAGGTCTTGCCATGATGCTGAAGAAGGGAGCCCATGGACAATAACATGATATTCAGAATGCTTGGAAACTCCACCATGTCCACCACCAGCACTGTTATAACTACTATGGAGATCACTGAATGAAGACTGCCCTCAACCTCCATGGGGTAGCTCAACCCTCAGATGATGCCCATCAAAATTACATCCATCATGACCATGAATTGGTCTTCTGTATATCCTAGGAAGGTTGCCAACATATAATGTTTGACTAGCTCTGCTGCTCATTATTATTAAGCCAAATAACCTTCAGTAGCCCTTGCAATAGAACTAACGGTCTTTGAATAACATTCGACCCTTCCTGCCATCGTCAGTTTGGTTGAGTGGCTCCTGATGAACAGCTTAAGGAATAGTCATGTGTCATGGGAATAGTTGTGTATGGCCATCATACACCATTTGGGGATCGACCACTGCACCGGTCTACATACAAATTGTTGACTGAGTTCGTATCTTTTGGTACAATCTTCAGTGGAAATTAAATGGCTAACAATGATCTTGGGATGTGCCAGTGACTTTGATCTTTGTGACAGGAGTAGCAGCAACCACACAATCTTGTTGATGATATTATGCCAATCATAGCCTTAACGACCACCACTAACATTGTTTTGCAACATCCAAAGGAATTGACTGTAACCTCGATGCGCATTTGTGCCAACACATAGTTTCTGACCATTGCAATTGATAAGTGTTTAAAATTGACTTCTTCTAGTAGGTAGCAACCGACATGGAAGTAGGTGTCGCTGCATTTGCTCATTTGAAAATAGCTTCAAGCGTGATTCCTAAGACTAGTGTAGAATGAATACAGAGGCGTGTGCCAGTTTAGTTTTTTTTTGAGATCCGGTTGCTGCTTGTCAGTAACCATTGTCAGGGATCTTCTTCAGTAGTCATAGAATAACAAATGATCCTCTTAGGTATTTGGCATGCAGGTTTTTGATTCCCTCTATAGTGAATCTCAAACTCCATATATAGTAGTTGAATCTAGTGGCGATATGAATTGGTCAGTGTATACAAAATTCAAATCACTGTAACACATCGACTGGATCGGACGACGAGATGTTGGAAAAACCTCTAGTCTTGAACTGAATCAACTCATTAAATGTGTGAATGGTGATTATCAGTGGTCGAATTCAATAGTCAAATATCTTTCTCGCTCATACCACGGACGACTAGCAACATTTTTTATCGATGGGTGTAAAAATAAATAAATATAGTGTTGAATCCACCAGCATCTTCATGATGTCATATTAAAGGGTATTTGGTGGTGTTAGTGGTAAAACCATATTCACTCGACCAATGCCATTGATACAATTTTAATATGCAGATGCTCTCCCTCAATTATTTTCATGGATTTTTCCAGTGACTTTGATCTTTGTGATAGGAGTAGCAGCGACCACACAATCTTGTTGACAATCTTATGCCAATCCTAGCCTTAATGACCACCACTAACATTGTTTCGCAACATCCAAAGGAATTGACTATAACCTCGATGCACATTTGTGCCAACACAGAGGTTCTGACCATTGCAGTCGATAAGTGTTTAAAATCGACTTCTTCTAGCAGGTAGCAACTGACATGGAAGTAGGTGTTGCTGCATTTGCTCATTTGAAAATAGCTTCAATTGTGATTCCTAAGACTAGTGTAGAATGAATACAGAGGTGTGTGCCAGATTAGTTTTTTTTTGAGATCCGGTTGGTGCTTGTCAGTAACCATCGTCAGATATCTTCTTCAGTAGTCATAGAATAACAGATGATCCTCTTAGGTCTTTGGCCTGCAGGTTTTTGATTCCCTCCATAGTGAATCTCAAACTCCATATATAGTAGTTGAATCTAGTGGCGATACGAATTGGTCAGTGTATACAAAATCCAAATCATTATAACACATCAACTGGCTCAGACGATGAGCTGTTGGCAACACCTCTAGTCTCAAACTGAATCAACTCATTAAATGTGTGAATGGTGATCATCAGTGGTCGAATTCAATAGTCTAATAGCTTTCTCGCTCATACCATGGATGGCTAGCAACATTTTTTATCGATGGGTGAAAAAATAAAATAAATATAGCGTTGAATCCACCAGCATCTTCATGATATCATATTAAAGGGTATTTGGTGGTGGTAGTGGTAAAACCATATTCACTCGACCAATGCCATTGATAAAATTTTAATATGAAGATGCTCTCCCTCAATTCTTTTCATGGATTTTGCGTAGTCGATTTCCTTTTATCATGAACCAACACCTTCAGTCTTCCTCACTTCGTTCTTCCTCATGAGTTTCTTCATGTCATAACTTTATGCAGGTTCAAACCAATTCTGCTATCTTCAGTCTTGGTGGAAATGTAAGAGTAGTCTTTTGAGCAGAGGATTTCTTGATCAACACGTAGGCAGTCTTTGACTAACGGTTTTTTTTTCATAGGTATCTTTGCACAATCATCAACATATCACTTTCTTCTAGGTTTGAACTAGTCTCCATCTGCTGCTGCTGTCACCCAGAACAAACAGAGAAGGGCAACAGTGCCAGATGTTGAAAGGTAGGCTTTCACATCATTCAAGCATACATTAAGCTCATACACATCCATCAAACAAAAGTATTAGGAAGGGATGTCCAATCCACATTTCTATTCATCTTTGATGCTTATTTATACATTATGATAGAGGTTGGAGTGGTTGTACCCTCTCCAACAACTCATCTGTTAGTATCTCTTTAAACTATATAATTATACAATTATGATGACATTTAAGAGGTCAAGTGGCCCCCTCTATAGGTACTAATTGATGTACCTATCTCTATCTCCCCCCTTACTTCACCTATTATTTCGAATTCCTCATCACCTCACACCACCCCAACATCCCCACATTGTGATTATTCCCAACTAGACAACCCTTCCATCTCTACAATTTATTCCCCTGAAATTGCTACACCTATGCCCACTTTTATTCCTTCATCCCTTGCACCTTTTTCTTATACACCCCATATTATTATTCCACCCATTAGTGTCGAAGTCCTCGTTTCACAATCCTAACCTAAGCATCTGGTCACTGTTCAATAAGGAACTGTCTCAACTATAGAGGAGAAGGCATATTTTTGTGAAGATGTTGTGGTTTCTCTTGGAAATTATTTTTGGAGCAAGAAAGAGAAATTTGTAGTTAAGAAAATATGCAAGAGGACAAGAGAAGGCTCAGTCAAGCAGGTAGAATCCCTTAACCAAATAATTTGGAAAATGGACTCCTCTAACACCAAGCAAGAAGCCTTGGATACAACAACTACCATGGGATCCTTTACTGGGGAAATTTTTGATTTAGTATCCAATTTGAATAAAGAGTTTTAGGACAAAGAAAAAGAACTACAAAGAGAAAAACAAGACCTAGTGCAAGCTAAGGGAAACCACAAGAAGGAAGTGAAACTTCTCAAAGAGGAATATCAAGAGAAGTTAAATCAAATCCAAAATAAGAATGACTATCTAAAGGATCAGCTTGAGAGGGATGTAGAAATTTAGGGCAGCAGTAGATTAATTTTACCCACAACAATTATCAATTGATCATGCAAAATTGCTAACAATGGAGACTGAATATGGAGCTGTAACACAAAATTATATTAACTGAGTTTAAAATAGCCAACCCTGTAATAACATAGGTTTCTGAATATATAGAATACATCAAGAGGTCAAATGCATAAGGAGGCATCCAAAACTAGCATAAAGCAGGCTTACTCAAAATAGGCAAATCCCCCATAGGTGTAAAAAGCTGATCCCAAATCTATCATGGAGCTCAAGAATTGGCAAGGGTGCATGGGCAAGCTAAAGAGTAGTGGAATGGAAGCTCATACATGCTTTTGCATGGAGAAAAGAGTGGAGGATGAAGAGGACAAAAAACTAGTTCACCTCACCTAGTCTTGCTTTCCTATGTGCCTTAAAACACTGAAAAAGCAGGCAATAAAGCAAGAAAAGTAGAAGGGCCCCTAGGAGGCCAGGAATAAAGCAGATTTGATTCCTAAGGCTTTCCCAAGCACTACATGGGTCAAATATGGCAAGTTTGACCTCTATGGATAGGCAATTAACAACTTGCACAAGGTGGGACACATGAACTAGGCAAATAAGACAAAAATAAATGAATTAATGTCTAAGTGGGTAAAATATGGGTTGATTATTCTAACACTCCGCCTTAAGCCTGAATTTATGAGTAATAAATCAAAAATATAGGGCCTAGCAACAAGGCTTAGTCACCCTTTACATTCTGCAAGTCCATATGAAACAAGGAAAGAGGCAAAACCAACTTGGGAAAATCCTCCCTTAAACATGGACTGTAAAACAAAATTGTAGAATCT
>LPNX011193391.1:23605-180539 GCA_001517045.1 Pseudotsuga menziesii
ATATCTGATGACCTTGAGTTTCCTTCCACACTGGTTTTCAACCAAAGCCTTAAATACTTTGAATAGGCCAAAAACTTCAGACTTGTGTTTCATGAAGTGAACCCAACAATACCTGGAAAAATCATCAATAAAGGTCAATGCATATTTGTCCTAACTCATGGACATATGAGGGAATGGGCCAGCAACATCACTGTGAATCAGCTCGAGGGGTGCAGAGGTTCTCTCATGACTAGCTTTCTCAAACTTATGCTCTGGGTGTTTTCCTAGGATACAACCTTGGTAGACTCCTTTGGAAAATTTTATCTTGGGCAGCCCTATGACCATTTCTTTCTCACTAAGATCAGACAGATACTTGTAATTTAGATGGCCAAATATTTCATGCCACAGCTTGCTGGCTTCATTAGCATGGATAAGAAGAGCAGAGGGGTTTGAGTAAGGTAGGAAGTGTGAAAACATGTATACCTTTTGAGCATGATTCGCTACTCCTTTTGAAATGACTCTACCAGTTGAAATCTCTGTGATCTCAACTTCATCGGGGGAGAATATGACCTTCTTAGGAGACCCAGTGTGGGTCATCTGGTACACTGACAGAAGGTTGGAGGCGAGACCAGGGACATATAGCACATTTCTAAACTTACCATGATCAAGATCTATCCTTCCTTTGCCTTTACTTTCAGTGAGAGAGTCATCTCCCAGTACAATAGATGGTCCTTTCGACATATCCAGTGAGGAGAAGGCCTCCTTAGTCAAAACCATGTGTCTTGAAGCTCCAGAATCTATGATAAAACTGGGTGAGCTTGATGTGCCAGCAACTAGAGCATGCACTCTCTCTCTGTCATCGGAACTTGATCCTCCTTCTCTCTTCTTTGAGATTTCTGGAAGGGAGATGCCATTCTTCTCCAGGAGATTGGTCAGCATATCAATCTACTTTTTCATACAAGAGCTTTCAGTGTGATTGCCCTTCGAACAGTATGGGCACTTGTTCATTTCACCTTTGTTTTTCTTCTTCTGGGTATTTTTCTTAGGACCTTGTTGATCCGCTGGAGACTGCTTCTTGTCTCTTCTTTGCTCAGGTGGCTTTTTAGCTTTATTTTTTCTTTTTGAATCCACCCTCGAATCTCCAGCAATCAAAGCTTGATCTTTGGATGGTTTGATGGTGCCCATCATCACTAGCTTGTCTTGTTTTTGTGTGAGAGATTCCATGAAATCTGCAATGCTAGGCATCTTCCAGGTTCGAGCTGTGATTTTTGTGGCATAGAAGGTCAAAACAAAGACTGAGTAGTCAGGTCCTAGCTTTGAGAGGATGGCCAATACGATCTGATCATCTTTCTTTTCGATACCACACTGCTTCAGCTGCAAAACTAGTGCTTTGAACTTGGAGAAATATAGCTGCAGGGATTCAAAGCTACTGGGACTCAGAGAAATCAGCTCATTTTCGATCTGATGTCCCCTCATCTCATCTATCTTTCCAAAAAGATCAAAAACATTCTCCCATACTTGATCCGGTGAAGTTAATCCATCGAGATGGAAAAGGAGGTCTCGGGAAATACTGAGACATAGGAGGCCATAAGCCTCATCTCTCTGATTGTGCCATTTGATCTTCTCTGCAGTAGCATTGGGCTCCGCTTCTATAGCCATAGTCACCCTGTAGAGGCCTTTCGCTCTCAACAAGATCTCCATCTCAGCTTTCCATTCAAAATAGTTGAAGGGAGTCAAGATAGTTTTCTGTGAATCCATAGCTTTAGAAAATCTGTCCCAGCTGTCAGTAGAAGGCTCCCAGTCTTGATGTCGAACCTGCAAAACAATTTTTGAAGGAGAGTAACAACCTACAATGGCTCTGATACCATGTAGAAATTCAGGCCAGCAGTAGATTAATTTTACCCACAACAATTATCAATTGATCATGCAAAATTGCTAACAATGGAGACTGAATATGGAGCTGTAACATAAAATTATATTAACTGAGTGTACAATAGCCAACCCTATAATAACATAGGTTGCTGAATATATAGAATACATCAAGAGGTCGAATGCATAAGGAGGCATCCAAAACTAGCATAAAGCAGGCTTACTCAAAATAGGCAAATCCCCCATAGGTGTAAAAAGCTGATCCCAAATCTTTCATGGAGCTCACGAATTGGAAATGGTGCATGGGAAAGCTAAAGAGTAGTGTAATGGCAGCTCATACATGCTTTTTCATGGAGAAAAGAGTGGAGGATGAAGAGGACAAAAAACTAGTTCACCTCACCTAGTCTTGCTTTCCTATGTGCCTTAAAACACTGAAAAAGCAGGCAATAAAGCAGAAAAAGCAGAAGGGCACCTAGGAGGCCTGGAATAAAGCAGATTTGATTCCTAAGGCTTTCCCAAGCACTACATGGGTCAAATATGGCAAGTTTGACCTCTATGGATAGGCAATTAACAACTTGCACAAGGTGGGACACATGAACTAGGCAAATAAGAAAAAAATAAATGAATTAATGTCTAAGTGGGTAAAATATGGGTTGATTATTCTAACAAGGGATGATCTCTTGGCAGACTAGCAGGAAAGCATAATTTCCATGTTTGAACAATAGCTCAAGGACCTGCAACTTGCATCCTCTACCTCTTCTTTCTCTAAATTTACATAAGAGGAGTTTAAACAATTAGCATGCGAATTACATGATCAATTTTATCAAGTCATGATTAATTTGTATAAAGGATTCAATCAGATGCAAGAGCTATATAACTCATTTGATCATGAGTTACATTTCCTCAATGACCATCACAAAAGAAGATAGGAAGCCACTAAAGCTTATGATTCCATTATAGACTGGCAGAAATACACCAAGGAAAGACCAGAATAACTACCCATACCATATAAGCTTAAGCTTAAGAAAATTGAGGTGATCATTGAAACATGGGAAGGAATTTGTGACCTCGTGGAATCCATCATCAAAGATTGACAACTTTCCTGTAAAAGTAAGTGGTTTTCCTCAGAAAAATTACTCGGGTATCTGGATCAGCCATTCTTAGATCCTATCAATGAGGTTATGCCTCTGAAACTGAAACTGGAGAAGATTGAGAGAAATTTTACCAAAGAGAAGCAACAGATCATGGAGATGACTCAGCTTATTGTGGAGGAGATAACGTGTTGGACTGAGGAACCTCTTGCTCCAGTAATGAGGATTGATATCTTCCTCAAATAATGGGCGAATATCAGGAAAAAGGATATCACATACTTGATATGCAAAGCTCAATTGTATTTGGAAAATGCTCAGTTTACGGACATCCAAGATTTAATGGATGATTATGCCAAGTAGAGTTCCACCCTTGGAAAACCACTAAACCAAAATATCTTGTAATCCCACATCTTGGGAAATTTCCTTTTTTGTAAATTTTGTAACATTATTTAAAGGGAGGGCATTTCCCAAGTAAAAGTGGGAACTAGCAGGATTAAGCCTAAAATAAATCTACAGCAAAGTAGACTACCAAGCACATACCAGGAAATCTTGTAATTTTGTACTTTGTAATGTTTTGCAAGTGAAAAAAAAATACACAGTTATTTATGCTATGTTCTATGGTTATTCATCAAATGTCTTTAATGAATTTTAGTCTTTCTTCCATTTATCTGGCATACTGATTTCTTATCTACTGATGTGTTAGTTTATGTATCGATTTTTACTTACAATCTTAACAGATTAAAAGTGTGTTCAATGAATTTCTTCATTCAATTCACATGCTCTGTTTTCCAACTTATGAGTAGTGATTAATCCCTGATACTGATTTGTCATTTAGTATTACCTAATAGGACGTGTTGTAAATCTATAACAATTTGGATAAAACATTGCAATTTGAATTCTTTAGGTTTATTTGAGGTTGGTTAAGGAAATTGAACTTGATTTACATTTCTGTATGTTAAGTAAACAATTTCTAGTTATCTATTATATCTTACAAATTCCCTGTCCAAATCTGTTACACACATTGTTTCAAATTTCTCGAAGAGTTAGTCTATAGTCGAGTCACTTTAAATCTTTCTCACTTGTCCTAAGAGAAAATATTATTGATATGAAAACCTTTGTGCTTGTGGAGGCCTTGTATCCAAAGGATTTAGTCATCCCAAACAACTCGAGGATAGAATATCTCTACATGGGATCAATTCGAGGCCTTTATGGTTGGACCATTTCCTTGTGTTGACTTCCTTGTAGATCTTCCAACAACCTACAATCCCAGGTCGTAAAAAAAACTTAGAGTTATAATTATTCCGACTCCTCTTAGCCAACTGTGTTATTTTTCCTTAATTTTTTTAGACTATTTCATCAATGTTTCCTTATGATCTTATTTTGACAACAATGCCACTTTAATCAATAGAGAACCGATGGAGTGGAATCCTCAATTTATTCAGCATGTGAAAAGTGTTAGAAACCCTATGTCAAGGGTTGTTGAGTTCTAGGTAGACAATATTTTCGAGGGATACATTACTGATATCGTTGTTGACACAATAACTTGATATAGTGAGGATGAATGGAAGTTTTTCCTAGGACCACAAGGATATTTATCATCTTTGACAACTTGGATAGATATGCTTGTATGTAAAAAAGGAATCCTACAATTGTCACAGTTGAAAATTACACAAAGAAGGTTGGATATGTCATAGTAGAACTCTGTAAAAAATGGCACAAACTAATTTGAGATGTTCCCTATTGATAGTGGAACTGAACTAGAGGATGGATATTTGAGGAGTGGAAAAAAAATTCAGTTGAGAAAGAGAAGAAAGATTGTCACAGGAAGAGGAAGTTGCAATACGAACAAAGGAGAATACTATGAGATTGTGTGGCACGTGGATGAAGGTTCTTGAGATGAAGAAGAAGAATATCATCCCATATCCCAAGGAGAAGAAGAATCAAAATAACTAGTAGAATCTCCAGACCTAGAGCACTAGTACAATGCCCATACAACCCCACACACATTGCCAAAGGTAATATCTAGAAAATTGTCTCAAAGTAGGTTTGTAAATACAAATAGTACTAATGTCATGAATAGTGGACAAGGTATTCCATCTAGTCAAAATTTATGCACAAGTATTCAGCAGTTAACATAATGGCTGGAACCAATATTAAGTTGTCAGTATTTAATGGAAATGGGTTGGAAGACCTAGAGAAACATTGGTTTCTTTGTGAAGACATATGGATTGTTTGACAAGTCAAAAATGAAAACATAAAGAAAGAACAGATGGCCACGACTCTGCAAGGTCATGCACTAGACTAGTGCATGAATTTTTATATAGTTCCAGTAGGAGTTACATAGAAAATGCTCAATCCGATTCGATTCGGAATGATAGATGAGTTCAGAAAGCTAAAATATGAGTTGCAATACATTACAGAGATTAAAGAAATCACGCAGTTACCCATAGAGTCTGTTTGGGATATTGACTAAAGATTCAAGACATTAATGGCCAAAGTAAGCTTATATATTTCAGATGTACAACATAAGGGATGGTTCATTGCCTCCTTGTTTCCGCACATCTGGGTTCCATTTATGCATAAAAATATCATGTCACAGATAGAAGGTCTGAAAATAACAATGAAGATATAATCCTCACAGATTGGAGAAACCAGTGCATGAATGCTACAGATTTAGACACAACTAGCTAAACTTACACTACAACTCTAAGACATAAATAAAGGAAATGAGATTCAAGAATAGATATGGTGTACAAGATGTAGAACATAAGGACTCCAAAAATATAATTTCCTTACGCTCATGAACTATGTTGCAGCACGAGCGTCGAACCCAATAAACACCCAAGGGACACCTTGTTGTAGAATATGTCATACTAGAGGCCATTGGTTGGAAGAATGTTTGTATTTGCATAATATTGTAAGTATACCATCTAGTCTATGTTGTAAATTTTGTAAATTTGTAGGACATGATGAGAAATATCGCAGAGAATTCCAACTGTTGAAAGAGAAGATGGTGGATACCTACTTGATGAAGAATAATGATCCTATGCAAGCTGACTGAGCGCAAGCTTCATACCATCTTGCTAAATATCCACCAACACAATTTCAAAAAACACAATATCCCTAGTGACAATATCAACAAAATCAGTATCCGTTGCAACAACACTACCCTCAACTTAGGGGGGGTGGAAATTTTAGGGCATGAGGACAAAAACAACAAAAAGGAGGTGGATTTTGTCAAGGAAGAGGCCAAGTCACATGTTATAACTATGGAAAACCATGAATTTTTTCTTGAGATTGTGCAAATAGTGCGAAGACATGTTTGTATTGTAAATCATTTGATCATACTGTTGAACAATGTCCACAATTGATTGTGAAGTGGTAGGATCGAATAGTGGGAAACCCCAACCCTATGCAGAATCCCATTTTGAACTCCAACAAGAACATCCAAATGATTTATGCCAAGCCAAAAGAAGCAAATGTTTCTCTGGTCGTAAGGGGAGGTGCTGCGACTGGACCATACTAGGGCACACAACATGCAAAACCACAGGTTCAACCGATGACACAAAAGAAAGTATTGTTTGATGTTAAAAAAGAGAAGAATGTATTCTTGGATGTCTGACCGAATTTTTTTGACACAAATCAAGAATCAACATCTTGAAAGGTAAGAGAGATGCCCGAAAGGTTCGATCCAATACTCATAAAGCAACCAACGAAAATTTTTAGTAAGCTCCAACAATTTTTGAAAAGTTTCTTAGAGCTAATCCATTATAAAGATGTTGTCATATAATTGACAACATTCATAGAAAAAACTCCAGAAGATTTGTGACCTAAAAGAAGAGTTAACCATATCGGGAAAAGATTAAAAATTGGCCGCATGTTGCGAATGACTGTGTAGATATGAGACTATGATATGGATTATATCATCTTCTATGTTGTCTCCAATGTCAATATATTGACAAGACAAACACGGGAAAGCATGAACTAGCTGCAACTGGATTAGTCTCCCATTCAACTCAAACTAGCAAATCAGTTCTACACATTGGTCGACTGACTCATTGAGTATCTGTCAAGGTAGAGGTCTGAGAACATATGCAGAATTTGAAGTGAATAACATTATTGATAGTAAAAACCCATATCCTACACTTGTAGTGATCAAATAAGCAATAGATAATGATACCATCATCAATTTTAAGAGAATAATCTTTTCGTTTGAAGATTCACAGATCAGAGTGCTCGTTCCAATTGATACGCTCAGAGGACAGAGACATGTTGATCCAATTAACAGTGAAGGACAAGGTGATTACCTGGATCACATATATAACTTCATGTTTTTGAGGAATGAATATATAAACCAAACAATTGATGGAAGGTTGAGTTTGTGGAGTGTGAGCTCTTGTACATGTGATTCAGGTGAAGCATTTGAAAATTAGAATAATTGTCTGCACAAAGTTTCCATGAGAATATGCAAAAGAATTACACAATCTATGCGATGGGTAGGAGATGAGGAAAACAACCTACCTACATGTGAAGGTTTACCTAACCTTGCGACTTTTCTAGCAGAATTTGAAGCAAAAGTTACAAAATCACAATGATTGTCTTCCTTGGAATTTGTGCTGAAAAATACATCTGCTAGTTGGTGGGGTACACATAAACAATCTATCTTTGAATGGCCGCAATGAAGAATATTGTTGGAGATCATATTTGGAGAAGAAATCATTTATAATACTCAAAAGTATATAGGATTTATAAATCCTGTTGAACATATTCAATATTGTCATGCGACTTGGAAAGCATATCCATGACAAGAATGGGTTCATCACTTTGTACATACGCTGGAAATGGTACCAAGGAATTGGTTTATATATGTTGAAGTATGACGAGGAACTCTCGAGTAGGAAGAGCTAGACACTAGTTTCACACATGCATTCGATTATTCATATGATTTCTGAACAATCGACGTTGCACTAAAAATACTGAAAAATAATATATTTGAATAAATCCTTGTCACAGTGACAAATTTCCAATAAATGCAGCATGAAAATACACCATTGGATGGAATGCTACAATGTGATGGGAGAACTGGATGATAATTACTTGCTTGATATCAACATACTTGATTCAGAAGGTATGCACACAGTTGAGGGGTTTGGTATATCTAGTGACCAATTATTGAATCTACTCAAAGTCAATAAAATTAATATTGGTTCACCTGAAAATCCAAAGTTCACCAATATTGGAGATTATTGGGATGAAGAGACTATAGGAAAGATCACTTATTGCATGAGTTTTAGGATTTGTTCCCTACTATATTTTTAGAAAGGAAGGGAATAGTAAGAGATCTCATTGAAATGAAAATACCTTTGAGACCTGATGCACAATCAGTTAAGCAACGACCATACTGATTGAATCCATGATACAAAGAAAAGGTGAAGGATGAATTGGACAAAATGCTATAAGTAGGTGTTATAGAACCTATTGAGGAATCATAATGGATTAGTCCGATAGTAGTCCAGGACAAAAATACCTTAGGCGAAGTAAGAATTTATTTTGACCTAAGAAAGTTGAATGATGCTTGCTTACATGACCTGTTGCTGACTCCATTTACATATGGAGTACTTGAGAGTGTCATAGGGTAGGAAATTTACTCATTCACTGATAGATTTTCTGGTTACCATCAGATCAGGATTGCAAAGGAAGACCAAAAAAAGAATTCCTTTGCGACGGAGTGGGGATTGTTCCAATATATGATATTTCCCTTTGGAATTAGGAATGCTCATGTGATTTTTCCAGAATTGTAGTAGCTTCCTTTAAATATTTCATACACAAATTTCTTTAAGTCTACTTCAATTATTGGACACTATTTCGGCTAATAAAATACTATATTGAGAGCCTTAGAATGATGTTGGAACATTGTTGCCAGTATCAAATTGCACTAAATTTGAAGAAATGTATCTTTTGCACCCCATTTGGAGCTCTGTTGTGCCATGTGATCTGTCGCGATGGAATTTTGGTTGAATTGGATAAAGTTGTGATCATTCTTGACCTAGCACCACTTAATATAGTTAAAAAGTTGAGAGAAACACTGGGACACACTGGGTACTACCAAAAATTTATCAAAGGATATGCGAAGGTGACTGTTCCGATGGAAGAGATTTTGAAAAGAGATGTTAAGATTCAATGGACAACGAGCTTCCAAGAGAGTATAGACACATTGAAAAACAAGATGGCTACTGGATAGTGGTATTTTTTCATGGTGTTTACCTGTGGATTGGAAAACCAATCTCTGTGGATGTCAATCTCATTGTAATCATTATAGGCCTACCACTCACACGAATAGATCCAGTGCCCTTTTTAAGAAAGGATTAGGAAACTGTGATATCTGCAAGGATGGAAGAAAAGTATGATGTGATGAAAGATAACATAGGATTCCTAATATCTTCAATTAATGAACATATTGTTCTCTTTGATACAAAGGTACTAGCTTATAAGTTATTGTGCAATATGCGATCAAATTAGTGTACATTGGGTGTCGTTGCACTAGCTGAAATCTACACGGAGGGAGTTCAGATTAGCTCGTTGCAATTCCTACCTAATGAACTGTTGCAATATGTTTTTTATTTGCAGGAGGAGGGTAAGCCATTTCATTACTCATGGTTGTTGAGTTTAATTTCATTCATCACATGGTTCCACCCATTGAGCTACCAAGGGGTATATCTGTCAGTGCAATGTAGATGGGAGTGATACCAAAACCTCTCATTCGATGAGGGTAGAAAGGAAAGGAAGAAAGCAAATAATATTGAACTCTTTATGCATGGAGAGGCCCTAAGGAATCAGGTAAAGGACCAACACAGACTTATGGAAGACATGATTTAATAGTTTCCTCAAATTATTAAATTAGGGATTGACACACATTATGTCAAGATACAACTGTGACAAGACCCATAACACCAATGGTTGGAGACATCGTTTTTACTGACTGAAGAATAATTTGAAGCCATTGTTGATGAGTGGTGGAAATAATGGAGAGTTCCTATGCTAGAAGACCAATTAGGGAAATAAGAAGACCTGCGGCAAGACAATCCACCACATCCAAATAATGGAAATGAGGAAAAAAACCCGTAGGAAGATATCAACCCAACTCAGAGCAGTTTGAGTTCAACACTGACAGACCCAGATGTAGAAACGAAAAGGAAGGAGGCCAATATGGAGCAGGCAGAGTCAAAATGAAAGAAAAAGAAAAAAATGTTGATAAAATTGCAAATATTGTCAATCTTGATGGTGTTAATTTGGCACTTTTAATTGAAGCAATGGCACAAATCGCGTAGACAAATTTTCAGAATATGGATAAGCGACATAGATAGCTAACAAGAAGTGTTACTGATATGCTGAAAACACTCTGCAAATTATTTCAAGAGGTTAGAATCGTTGTAGATTATATGCCTCATACAATTGAGTCGAAAGATGTACCTGACACTTCTAAAGAGAAGCAACTTGAGATGCCAATTCTAGTTCCACCAATCAGAGTGCAAGTATCAGGAGAATTACTTGATTTGGGAACCCCATAATTCAATGATGCATCCAAAAGAATAGGGAAAATAACAATAGACTTTTCATAGATGAGCATGACTAAGTTAAATGCATTACCGAATGCCGCGGTCGTAGAGATGCAAGTAAGATAAGGTTCCTTGATTAAGCAAATGAATATAGAAAACAAAAGTGTTAACAAAATGAAGACAACAATACAAGAGAGGGAGAACAAATAAAAAAACATGGGAATAAAACAGGCTTCATCTCAACAAAGATTTAACTCTTGCATGCACAAAATTCACTAACTCAGGAATTACAGAAGACATTTTTGTGGAGGTGAAGGTCATTCGACTTGGAAACATAGAGGACGATATTCACAAAAAGGTCATAGAACTTGAAGCACAGATAAGACCAATGACACCCCTAGAAGTGTTGGAGGAGCAATAATAGGCAACAACTGAAGTTTCAACGAGGATAGAAGAGGTAGAATCATTATGTGCTAAGGTTGTCGATCAAGTCTCTCAAGCTTGGGAAGCATTGATAGATGGCGTAGAATTAGAGGAATTCATAGAGGAGCTGCACATAGTTGAGGAAAATATGATCCAAACGAATAATGCGATGAAAAATTTTCCCTTCGCACAAAAAATGGCTAAGGTGACAAAATTGAAGAAATTGCAGTAGCAGGTTACAGTGTTGCACACACAACAACAAGAAATAACTGAAAAGGTTGCATAATTACAGAGTAAATCTATAAGAATTATAGGTATTATTCATCCTATGCATTAAAAGGTGCACCAATAAGAACAATCGGTAGAAAAGGTAACCCCAAAACATGTCAGTTCCAACCTTGTGGAGATGTTGAAGAAAACAGAGGAAGATGTGTGACATGAAGTAGAGAAATTAATGAAAATATTGCATTATTTTTCAAAGTAATGTGGGAACTAGTCAAGCAACAAAGGAATAACTTTGTGTGTATCAGGATGAACCACATGTAAGTGTTGGGGGCCTATTGTCCCTAGGGAGATATAGTAAGAAATGAACTAGAATTCTTTCCAAGTATGAAAAGGGTTAGGTCGCAAGAAGTAAAAGGAGATTTGATAGAATTAGTAGAGGAAGGAAAGACAAGGTAGAATAAGAAGTAAGGAAGGATGACACGATAGAGAAGGAAAAGAAGAAAACAAAGAAGAAATATCTAAATAAAGAAGTGACATAAGAAGAAGTTGCGACAAGAGAAGAAGAGAGTTTGTGACAAAAGAGAATTCATGACCGAAGGAAAGATGCAACGAAATAAACCCATATAAGAAGACATTCAAGGACATAATGAATTGAATGAAATAGTTGAGAGAGATCATGGGTACGTGTTTGGCTAGAATCAGAGGAATCTTCACTTATGAAAGCATCTTTGTAAGTCGGGTCATTAGTGCCTACTAACATGTGTTTCTAGAATATGAAAGACAACCTATTAGCTAATTGTATGAAGTCGACTGAGAGAGACATGTAAGAGTCTATAATAGAGGAACCCAAGTTGTATGTGGGTTAGTCTCTAATCATTTTATCTCTTGAGACTTAGCTCCTAGTCAGATGGCTCTGAGTCATGTGTTAGCTTCTCTATGTTGTGCTATATGTTAGTGTGTTGATTCGCAAAGAGGATTCAAAGAACCTACAGATGAGTGCGTAGAAGTGTAGAAGAGATTGAGTCGATCTAGGTTGTGTGTGGATCATCAGTAGAGTCATAGAGGAAGTTGAGTCGATCCAAGCTATGTGCGTATCGTTAATAGATTTAAGTAGAGAAATAATAGAGACAGAAGACTAGAGAGCATGAGAGGAGAAAGAAGCCTCTATATATAAGGAAGAAATACCTAGGGTTGAGGTTGAAGCTTAGTGCGCAGACAAAAGGGTGCCATATATTTATCATTCCAAATGGCACCTTTGTGGTTTTCCCCCAGATGGGTTTCAATGTTAGATGCTGTGTCAAATGTGTTAATAATTAATGTGTTTAAGAAGCATATCTATATGTAGATGTGAACAAATGTTATGTATTTTCTTACGAATGAGTTTATATGTATATGTCGCATTGTTATTGTTAAATTTATTCATGTCGCATTAGGTTTAATACTATAATACCTATCAAAGGATAATTTTTGTTGCAACATGACCGTGCATAATAAATATAAATACCCCACCCATCCGCTTGGGTCAAGCACCTTGGTGGGATACCAAGGGACAATAAATCCCCCACCAAGCTGCAGAAACCTATTTCTTGAAGTTACCCATAGATCTATATCTCGACTGAGACGAAATTTATGTTGCAGGTGTTTCCGATTGAGTTTCTCTTTATCGAGTTGATATCTTGGGATTTTTTGTGCCCAAAGGTGGGACTAAACCTGGTTCGAAGGGAAGGAAAACACCAACAAGTTTAATTGATGCTTTGACTAAGGCATTAGTTGAGGCATTGGTTGATAAATTCATATTTTATTGAATCTTTATAACTTGATTTGACTCATACATTTGCATGTGAAATTTGAATTCCGTTTCTCTATGCTTTATCGCATTATCATTAAATAATTAATGAGTGGTCCATATGTGTATTAGTTAGCCATATTATCATATCATAATCAAAATAATTATTTTTTACATCCTGATAATCATATATACTACCTCGTTCCATATAGCCATATGTTAAAGTAATTCACTCCAGGGTTAGCTAAGCCCTAAAATATACTTATAGATTCCAATGACCATTACTAGCAATATATCACATAGTATAACCACCTCAACAAATGGATGTCCATGACGTTGATACAACATAAGAATTCAATCTTGATACAACACAAGATCATCTCCACAATTGGAGATCCATTCTCATAGGGTTCCTTCTATGAGAATACTTGAGTTGATATTGCTCACAAGTCTAGTCTTACTAACAAGACTCATCTTGATATTATTAACAATATTTACAATTTAACATCACTACTTCAATCATATGAGGATACATAGGACTTGATATGACTCAAAATTCTAGTCTTGATATTACTCACACGTTCGGATAATGACTCATGATTTTGTAGATTCAACAATCTTCACCTCTTATGGAAGACCGATCGATACATCAAATATGACCAATACATATGCCATCCATTTATCTTGAAAATGGATATTTTTCTCATCTAGAGGAATGTATTTCCCCAATTTATTCAATAAGGATATAAAAAGGTTCTTAGTCCATATCTATAGTGGAAACCTAGAAAGAAGTAACCATATATTCCTCTTAACAATTTTGTTTTCATAGGACTAAATCCCAAGTTCCATTTTCTAATGACCAACGATCCTTTACCAATAATAAAAAACTATTCAAGAATTTTACGAGCATGATCAATCAACACAAATAGGAAATATATCCATCCATTTGGTAAAATACTGATTTTGGGACAATAACCTGTATCCAAATTCCAATTATCTACAACCCATTTAATCAATTCCACCTTATTCAATTTAATGTACTCGAAGAGACCAACAAGGACCCTCAATGAGAGACCCTCCACACAGTCCATACTCACGTCTCAGTCGAGCTCAAACAACTCCTTGCTAGCTTTAACTTTGAATGATTCCAAATTCCCACCAACGTTTTCTCTTGAGCATGGTAGATCCAAAGAACCCCTTCAATGATCATCCCCCCTTTCCTAAACAATCATAGCATCTACATTTGGAACACCCTATGGGATATTAAAACCTAAATTATTTTTTCCCTAAAACTATGACAATAACTGATCATGATTTGTCACTAAAATATTCACACCGAACTTTCACAACCAAAAGTATCCATCTCACAAGAATTGTGGTTGTCAAAATCATGGTCTCATATCCTATCTTGTAAAGAGCCACCTAGGTTAGCCTCCTAGTCGATATTGTTTTCCTAAAAGAAAGTGACATCATTCTTCTGTCCTAGAAGAAAACATTAACTATTATACATACTTCATCTCTCACACCAAATCATTAGCCACATGAAACTAAAATATGCCCCACATGATCTAAATGCCTAATCTACCACCAAATTCAAGAAAACCTTAATTGGTCACGTGATAAAATGAAGTGCCAATCATATACATCAAGAAAATGTATTAAATTGTATGTACCTACCATACCATCTGCTTCAATATCAAACCCTAATGGAATATATTATGTCCCAAATGCCAAGTTGTCCAATAGATCTAAGGTGAGACCCTAAAGAAACATTTTAACACCCTCAAAATGAAATCTATTAGTGAAATAAATCTCACACAAAAATAAAAAAGAAAGTTGTTACCACTTTGTTTACATAGTTAGTACTAGTTTCTTAAATGATGGAGAACTTAACTCCATGGATGTTGTACTGCAATAACATGAGATGTAGTGAAAAGTATTAGTGTACATACTCGAATCTAAATTTTTTTATTGATTTTTTAGGGTAGAACATGTCACTTACAAGGAATTGGACCTAGATGCATAGGGGTAACAGTTATTCCTCCCAACTACCCAAGTGACATCCAATAGATATTTGTAGAGGTATTACTATCTAATAAATTTCTATTTATATGTATTTTTTATTTTTTTATTAACTCCAATCATTTAAAATCTATTATATTATTTCTTATAATTATTATTTTATCTTCTCACTCGTCATATTTAAGTTTTATTGACTTTGTTCTTTAATTTTATTTTAATAGCTATCAAAATTATAGTGGAATAGACCAAATTTGGTGTGAGTGGACTGAATCATCATCATCATCATGAAATATCATCTCCAAGCTTTTTTAACAAAGAAATAAATTATTTCTCTATTTTTGTTTCGAAAAATATCATCATCAACATTAACCACTATCTTTTCCTTTATTCCTATTTATTATTAACCATATATTTAATTCCTATCTTCCAATCTTGTTATTTTTTTAAACTATGAATTACTATATTTTCCTTTCTAACCCTATTTATTAACCGCTATCTTTCAAGTAGTTTCTTCCATTTTTTAAGGTTTCATTAGTCAAAATTGGTGTAAATGGCGATTAACTATTATCATCATCATCAATAGCAACAATTATTTTTTCTTTAATCTTATTTATTGTTAACTATATATTTAATTCCTATTTTTAAATTCTTTTCATATGATTTTTTTTTTCAACTATCAACCACTATTTTTCACTTTTTACCCTTATTTATTAACAACTCTCTTTTCTAAATCCTATCATTAAATAATTTAACTATTTTCTAAATTGTTTCTTTAAATTATTGACCACTATGTCTTCAATTCTAATTCTATAGAAACCTAATTGATAACTCTCTTTTCTACTATTGGATACTATTATGAACTATTTTTTTCTATGATTGGTAGAGTGTTCAATTAACATTATTTATCTTTTAGATGATTGGTAGAGCGTTCAATTAACATTCTCTATCTTTTTAATGATTGGTAGAGTGTTCAATTAACATTCTCTATCTTTTTTATGATTGGTAGAGTGTTCAATTAACATTCTTTATCATTTAACACAATTCACTCAAGAAATAGTGAATAGCATGAATAGAAAATGTGGTAATCATGGGATATAAAATGCATCCTAACATTGTATCATGTTGGCATTGCTTTTTAATCTTTCTTTTACTGAAATTATTAAAACCTATTCAAATTATAGTAATTTATTATTATTTTTTATAATACAAATAAACTCTTAAAGCAAACTAAATAGTTTAGTGTTTTAAGTTTTTGAGTATAAATAAAACTCTAAAGTCATCTAAATAGTTTTTTATTTTTCTTTTTTACTCGTATGAAAACATTAACTATCATCATTACCTCATCATTAACAGTTATCTTTATCTTTAATGATATTTATTATTAACAATATATTTAACTTTTTAAAATGATTATCTATATTATTTTTCTTTTTTAACCCTGTTTATTATGGTTGATATTTTTTTAAATCTTTTTGGTGTAAACTATATAAAATAATAATAATAATATATATAATATTACAACCAAGTCAAACACATATTCTATGTTTGAAACTCCCTTATTTGTTTGTTTGGATGTAATATTTTTAAACTTATTAACGGTTATCTTTTTCCTTTCTCTATAAATACCTAATTGATACGCTCCTTTTTTTACTATTGGACATTGTTAGATCTATACTTTTGATGAGCGTGGAGGAAATGTTGTGATCGTTTAACGCAGTTCAGTCGAGCTCCAGCAGTACTGAAGAGCACCATGAATAATAGAGAGTTTGGTAATCCTGAGCGCATACGAACAGGAGAACGGGGATTATCGCCGCCTCCTGATAATCTCACTCAAAATGAGTTAAGGTCTGCTGATCCTGTCACTCTCACTCACAATGAGTTCAGAGATGGGAGGGGAATAGAGAATCGCGATGAAACTCTACTAATTCAGATGATTATAGAAGCTGCTGATATATCAGGAGGAATGAGTTAAGAAATAGAATGAGAGCCGCTACAGTGGAGCAGTTGTATCGCATAACGATTTCAGAGGAGCATATCAATGACAATAACAGTAACACTTCGATTTGCTCAGTTTGTCTGATCGATTTTCAATTGGGAGAGGAGGATGCGTCTCAAATGGAATGCGGCCATATCTACCTACCGCCTGCATTTCCCGATGGCTGGAATCAGGGGAGGGATGTCCACTCTGCCGCCGCTCATCCTCCGCACAATCTCTCTCCTAATTCCTCATTAATATAAATTCATTTCTTTCGTAAAGCAATAGAATTATAAAGGTATTCATTAATTACAGGTTGCAGGTGATAGTGAGTTGGGCTGACGATAAAACTAAGTTACAGATACCGAACAATAGAGGAACATTGGTGCAATCGAATTTTGGAATTTAAAGAACAGTTTTCTTACATTTATGTTTTTAAATTTGAAGCATTTTAGGAAACATTGTTGATTCCAAAGATTTTGTTTTCACTTTCTAATTTGGTACAGTTTCTATGTTTTATGAGAAAGGACTGTTTTTATATGATAATCAGTTCTCATGAACAAATGTAAATGGTTTGGTTACTTTTGATTCTCAGTTTTTGAAAGAATAACCAGTTAATTATTTTCTTTAAAAAAAAATCAATTTTTTCTCCAGGTTATTTTTATCATAGCGCAGCCTGTTCACCGTGTTAATTTTTTTTTCAATGATAGCATGCCTTTAACCCAAAAAGTAAACAGAATAAGCTTTCCAATTACAGTTGTAACGGTATTTATTTTTATCATTGCATGGACTTAACCCTGGGCTGTTCACCGCGTTATTTTTTTATTATCATAGCATGCCTTTAACCCAAAAAGTAAACAGAATACGCTTCCCAATTACAGTTGTAATGGTACTGAGAAAGATGGTTATGGGTTTTATTTTAGATCATATTGTGTTACAAAACATGGTTTGATGCTTCTACTGTTTAATTATATTTACGAGGAAATGTTGATTGTATTGCATATAATAAGTCTAGCTTACTTGTATTATCTTTTTTTTATGTTATTTATTTTTTATATAAATGAAAACTTAGATGGTTGTGTTACAGTTTTATCTAATTTATAGTATTTAATTTGATATTTATTGTTGTTTGTGTAATGGACAATTTAGATTAACATATTGATTTTTTTATAATCAATTTAGATCCAAATTTTAGGCTCTATAAAGCATCCACAGGGATCAAATATATTGATCCAGGATTGAAAATGGTTTTAAAGCCATGGTTTTAACACATGCTTTTAAAACCATGGGTTGTTTAAGAGGTCCTTGCACATGGTTGGCCTCACATGAAAGTAAAGGAATAAGCTTTCCAAATACACTTGTAATGGTATTGAACAAGATAACTATGGATTTTATTTTAGATCATATTGTGTTGCAAAACAGGGCTTGATGTGTCTACTGTTTATATATATATATTCAAGAGGAAATGTTGATTGTATTGCATATAATAAGTCAAGCTTATGGGTATTATCTTCTTTTGTGTCATTTATTTTTTAAATAAATGAAAACTTAGATAGTTGTGCTACAGTTTTATGTAATTCAAAGTATTTAATTTCATATTTATTGTTAAGATTGAAAATGGTTTTAAAGTCATGGTTTTAACACATGATTTTAAAACTATGGGTTGTTTAGGAGGGCCTTCCACATTGTTTTAAAACCATGTGCAAAGCCTCACATGAAAGTAAAGAGAATAAGATTTCCAAATATAATTGTAACTGTATTGAGCAAGATAGCTATGGGTTTTAATTTAGATTATATTGTGTTACAAAACAAGGCTTGGTGGGTCTAGTGTTTATTTATATTTATGAGGAAATGTTGTTTGTATTGCATGTAATGAGTCAAGCTTATGTGTATTATCTTCTTGTATGTCATTTACTTTTTATATAAATGAAAACTTCGATGGCTGTGTTATAGTATTATATAATTCAAAGTATTTAATTTGATATTCATTGTTGTTTGTGTAATGGACAATTTAGATTAACATATTGATTTTCTTTTAACCAACCTAGATCCAAATTTTAGGCTCTATCAAGAGAGTCGAGAGGGATAAAATCTATTGATGTAGTATTGAAAATGGTTTTAAATAGATGGTTTTAACACATACTTTGAAAACCATGGGTTATTTAGGAGGTCCTTGCACAACCATGTGCAAGGCCTAATAAAACTAAATGGAATTTAAGCTTTCCAAATACAGTTGTAATGGTATTGAGAAACATGGCTATGGGTTTTATTTTAGATCATATTGCATAAAATGAGTTAAGCTTATGTGTATTATCTTCTTTTATGTCATTTATTTTTTATATAAATGAAAACTTAGATGGTTGTGTTGCAGTTTTATGTAATTCAAAGTATTTAATTTGATATTTATTGTTGTTTGTGTAATGGAAAATTTAGATTAACATATTGATTTTCTTTTAACCAATCTAGATCCAAATTTTAGGCTAATGGGTTGTTTAGGAGGCCCTTCTACATGATTTTAAAACCATATGCAAGTCCCTCGTAAAATGTACAATAAAACCATGGGTTATTTAGGAGGCCTTGCACATGGTTTTAAAACCATTTGCAAGGCCCTTTTAAGCAATGTACAATAAAACAATGAGTTGCTTAGGAGGCCTTGGGCCAACATTTTTTTGAGGATAATTATTTTTTATTTTGTTAGGTAGAGACATTACAACATCTCCTCCATACCTTGTTGTAGAGGGCCTCTCCTTAAGTTAATATGTTTATTTATGTAAAAACATAATGTATAAATGAATATATTTCTTCATAAATTATTTATTGAAATTCATGTTCATATAATATATAAAATTGATAGCATAATTTTATTTTAATTTATCTAATTTAAAATTATTATAAAAGTTTGGAAACAATTTGATTAATGAGATTATGTTTACGGGTGAGTGCACAAAGCTGAAGGACCTTTTAGATGTAATGGTAAAGTGAAGCCAATCATTCAAGATCCATGCGAACCTCCCAAGCCTAGTCTCAATCTCGACAACATGCTTTCCAATTAGGACAGTTAAGTACAACCTGCACATGTTGTAGTGTAAAAAAACGTGCACATGTTATAGTGTACAAAAAGGCACTCGTTATGTAAAAATTGTTTTATGCTTAAAACAGGCCAAGCCCTTCAGTTTCTCCACTACCATGCACAACAAAGTGTTCTAGCGGAGCAAAACGAGCTAGGCTAAACATGTTTTGGTTTATAAAAGGCCAACAAAATCCACCTTGGGGATGAATCTCTTCCTTGTGAGTTATTTACTCTAAATCCTCTCATGCTAATTTCCCTATTTTCAATAATTTCTATGCCCTAATATCAATTGAAATTATTTTTATAAATTTATATGCCCATAAAGAAATTTACATGCCCAATGGAAACCAAAACCCTAATTAACTCGTAAAAAACAAATCTTTTGACTATTTGCATATGTATATTCACAGGCATAGTTGTGAATCCAAACCAAAATTAACAAATATGGAAAGTTTCTCAAGTATATTGCAAGGTTGCATAAGAAATTTACATACCCAATGGAAACCAAAACCCCAATTTACTCCTAAAAAACAAATGAGTTTATGTCTTTGCATATGCATATATTCACAAGCATCGTTGTGAATCCAAACAAAAATTCACAAATATGCAAAAGTATATTGCAAGGTTGCATACAACTAAAAAAAATCAAGTAGAGTTCATATCTTCCCTAAAATACATAAACAAACATGGTAAATCCCTTTCATCTATCTCAAATATCGAAGTTGGTAATCCAAGAACATTAATAAACACCTTATAGTTTTGATGAAACTTCCTAATCCAAGTGGTAAAATAAGGTATAAAAGCTTCCCGTGCTTAACAAATATTTCCCCTTGGGTGAAGGGTACATTTTGGTTAAGGTCAAAACAACAGAGTTCAACAATAGGCTCTACTAACATCAAGATACTTAGAGGGCTTGATGTGTTTGATTAAATGCCAAGTAAACGGAATTAAGCTTTCCAAATACAGTTGTAATGGTATTGAACAAGATAACTATGGATTTTATTTTATATCATATTATGTTACAAAACAGGGCTTCATGTGTCTACTATTTATTTATATTCATGAGGAAATGTTGATTGTATTGCATATAATAAGTGAAGCTTATGTGTATTATTTTCCTTTGTGTTATTTATTTTTTGATGGTTGTGTTACAGTTTTATGTAATTCAAAGTATTTAATTTCATATTTATTGTTGTTTGTGTAATGGATAATTTAGATTAACATATTGATTTTCTTTAAGTTTTATGTAATTCAAAGTATTTAATTTCATATTTATTGTTGTTTGTGTAATGGACAATTTAGATTAACACATTGATTTTTTTTTAACCAACCTACATCCAAATTTTAGGTTTTATCAAGCTTAGAGGGATACAACTTATTGATTTAAGATTGAAAATGGTTTTAAAGCCATGGTTTTAACACATGCCTTTAAAACCATGGGTTGTTTAGGAGGTCCTTGCACAATGTTTTAAAACCATGTGCAAGGCCTCACATGAAAGTAAACAAAATAAACTTTCGAAATACAATTGTAATGGTATTGAACAAGATAGCTATGGGTTTTAATTTAGATTATATTCTGTTACAGAACAAAGCTTGGTAGGTCTAGTGTTTCTTTATATTTTATTTATATTTATGAGGAAATTTTGTTTCTATTGCATATAATAATTCAAGCTTATGTGTACTATCTTCTTTTTCTTTTATGTCATTTATTTTTTATATAAATGAAAACTTAGATGGTTGTGCTATAATTTTATATAATTCAAAGTATTTAATATGATATTTATTGTTGTTCCTGTAATGGACAATTTAGATTAAAATATTGATTTTCTTTTAACCAACGTAGATCCATTTTGATAGTTTGAAAGGACTATTTTTATGATAAATGGTTCTCATGAAAAAATGTAAATGGTTTGGTTATTTTTTTTTATCATAGCATGCCTTTAACCCAAGGAGTAAACAGAATAAGCTTTCCAATTACAGTTGTAATGGTATTGAGAAAGATGGCTATGGGTTTTATTTTAGATCATATTGTGTTAAAAAATTTGTCAACTGCTGGATCAACAACTGGATATGGTTATGGGTTAAGCATAAGAATCGACTGCTAAAACTGCTCAGTCAACGAATTCAAAGAGCAAAATGACACTTCCGTCGGACCTCCGGGTCCTTGGCTTTGAGGTTTAGCGAGATGGAGGCTGCTCTAACAACCTTTGGCGATAGGAAGTAGGATAGAAGCAAATACATAAGCCTCGTTATAGTGGCATGACGCCATACTGAGTAATAATGAGTAACTCGTTCTAGATAGGATAAATAAGGTCGTCTTACTTGGATTAAGCGTAATTGACCAGAGTTAACTATACTGCCAGGTAAGCGCATTGCTGACTTACTCTTTAATTATATTTATGAGGAAATGTTGATTGTATGGTATATAATAAGTCAAGCTTATGTGTATTATTTTTTTATGTTATTTATTTTTTATATAAATGAAAACGTAGATGGTTATGAGGAGAGGGATATATTTAGGATTGAAAATGGTTTTAAAGCCATGGTTTTAACACATACTTTTAAAACCACTGGTTGTTTAAGAGTTCCTTGTACATGGTTTTAAAACCATGTGCAAGGCCTCACATGAAAGTAAAAGAAATAAGCTTTCCAAATAAAGTTGTAATGGTATTGAGGAAAATAGCTATGGATTTTATTTTAAATAATATTGTGTTACAAAATAGGGCTTGATGTGTCTACTATTTATTTATATTCGGGAGGAAATGTTGATTGTATTGCATATAATAAGTCGAGCTTTTATGTATTATCTTCATTTGTGTCATTTATTTTTTAAATAAATGAAAACTTACATCGTTGTGTTACAATTTTGATGTAATTCAAAGTATTTAATTTCATATTTAGTGTTGTTTGTGTAATAGACAATTTAGATTAACATATTGATTTTCTTTTAACCAACTTAGATCCAAATTTGAGGTTTTATCAAGTGCTCAGAGGGATAAAATTTATTGATTTAAGATTGAAAATGGTTTTAAAGCCATGCTTTTAACACATGCTTTTAAAACCATGGATTCTTTAGGAGGTCCTTAAACCTGGTTTTAAAATCGTGTGCAAGGCCTCACATGAAAGTGAACAGAATAAGCTTTCCAAATACATTTGTAATGGTATTGAGAAAGATGGCCATGGCTTTTTAGATTATTTTGTGTTACAAAACATGGCTTGTGCGTCTAGTGTTTATTTATATTTATGAGGAAATGTTGTTTGTATTGCATATAATGAGTCAACCTTATTTGTATTATCTTCTTTTAAGTCATTTATTTTTTATATAAATGAAAACTTGGATGGTTGTGTTGTAGTTTTATATAATTCAAAGTATTTAATTTGATATTTATTGTTATTTGTGTAATGGACAATTTAGATTAACATATTGATTTTCTTTTAACCAACCTAGATCCAAATTTTAGGCTCTACCAAGATTCCGTAGGGATAAAATCTATTGATGTAGTATTGAAAATGGTTTTAAAGCCATGGTTTTAACACATGCTTTTAAAACCACGAGTTATTTAGGAGGTCCTGGGCGTGACATGAAACTAAATGGAATAAGATTTCCAAATACATTTGTAATGGTATTGAGAAACATGGCTATGGGTTTTATTTTAGATCATACTGCATAGAATAAGTCAAACTTATGTATATTATCTTCTTTTATGTCATTTATTTTTTTATATAAATGAAAACTTAAATGGTTGTGTTACAGGTTTATGTAATTCAAAGTATTTAATTTGATATTTACTGTTGTTTGTGTAATGGACAATTTAGATTAACAAATTGATTTTCTTTTAACCAACCTATATCCAAATTTTAGGCTAATGGGTTGTTTAGGAGGCCCTTCCACATGGTTCTAAAACTATGTGCAAGTCCCTCCTAAACCATGTACAATAAAACCATGGGTTATTTAGGAGGCCTTGCACATGGTTTTAAAACCATTTGCAAGGCCCTCCTAAAAAATGTACAATAAAACCATGAGTTGTTTAGGAGGCATTGGGCCAACATTGTTTTGAGGATAATTAATATTTTTTATTATTATTATTTTGTTAGGTAGGAACATTACAACATCTCCTCCATATTGGGTTGTTTTTCTCATCCACAATTAAAATTTACTTTTTATTATGCGAAATGAATATAGTATAATGAAAATTTAAACTAATGTGTTTAATTATGTAAAAACATAATGTATAAATAAATATATTTGTTTATAATTTATTTATTGAAATTCGTGTTAATATCATATATAAAATTGATAGCATAATTTTATTTTAATTTATCTAATTTAAAATTATTATAAAAGTTTGGAAACAATTTGATTATAGAGATTATGTTTATGGGTGAGTGCACAAAGTTGAAGGACCTTTTATATGCAATGGTAGAGTGAAGCCAATCATTCAAGATCCATAAAAGAGAATACATCCCAAGCTGTGCCGACCATGCCAAGCCTAGTATCAATCTTAACAACATGCTTGCCAATTAGGATAGTTAAGTACAACGTGCACATGTTGTAGTGTACAGTGTACAAAAAAGCACTTGGGTTATGTAAAACTTGTTTTATGCTTAAAACATGCCAAGCCCTTCCACTACCACAAACAACAACCTGTTCGGGTAGAGAAAAAAGAGCTAGGGTGAACGTGTTTTGGGTGATAAAAGGCCAACAAAACCCACCTTGGGGATTAATCTCTTCCTTGTGAGGTATTTACTCCAAATCTTCTCATGCTAATTTCCCTATTTTCAATAATTTCTATGCCCTAATATGAATTGAAACCATTTTTTTTAAATTTATATGCCCATAAAGAAATTTACATGCCCAATGGAAACCAAAATCCCAATTTAGTCATAAAAAAAAATCAATTTCAGTATTTGCATATGCATATTTAGAAGCATCCTTGTGAATCCATACGAAAATTCACAAATATGCAAAGTTTGAGTATATTGCAAGTTTGCATAAGAAATTTACATGCCCAATGTAAACCAAAACCCAAATTTACTCATAAAATTAACAAATATGCAAATTTTCTCTAGAATATTGCAAGTTTGCATAAGAAATTTACATGCCCAATGTAAAGAAAAACATCAATTTAATCATAATAAAAAAAATCAATTTCACTATTTGGGTATGTATATTCACAAGCACCCTTGTGATTCCAAACAAAAATTCACGAATATGTAAAGTTTGTCAAGTATATTGCAAGGTTGCATACAACCAAAAGAAATCAAATAGAATTCATATCTTCCCTAAAATACATAAACAAACATGATAAATCCCTTGCATCTATCTGAAATATCGAAGGTGGTAATCCAAGAACATTAATAAAGAACTTATATTTTTTTATGAAACTTCCTAATCTAAGTGTTAAAATAAGGTATAGAAGCTTCCCCTGCTTAACAAATATTTCCCCTTTCCTGAAGGGTACACTTTGGTTAAGGTCAAGACAACTAAGTTCAACAATAGGCTCTACGAACATCAAAATACTTAGGGGGGTTGATGTGTTTGATTAAATTCCAATCACATACTATCACACATGATAGAGTCCAGTGGAAACCTTGCAACCATAAAAGACACCATACACAATTATGCAAAGTCTCTCATGGGCATATATAAAGAGTGCATACAACTAAAATAACATCAAGTGGAATCCATACATGGCCCAAATTACATATAAACAAAGACGTTGAATGGAATTTGGAGTCCAAAAAAATTCACGCAACAACAAATAATTACATATATATCGAAACCCTTTCCTATATTGGGATTTTTTCCATCAATAACACCTTTTGCGACATCTTCTAGGATCTAGCCCTTCCCTCTAGCCGCAATATGGGAGTTGGTCCTGCAAGGGCATTAGTCAGCACCTCACAATTTCGACGAAACTTCATAATCCAAGCCTTAAAATAAGCTACAAGAGATTCCCAATAAACATATGCACATAGGACAATTTATGTACATGCATCTAGAAATTGGAATTAATATAGATTTACCACATAAATTTAAGATGAAAAAATGTTAAATGTTTAATATTTACTGTAAAATTTGAGATCAATTTTAAAATTTAAATAATAAATAGTTTATGTTGTTATTTTTAGTACATTAGTTTTACACTTTTCATTGCTTAGAGTCTTTGTCACTCCTTTCCAGCATCATTGCGGACCATAGTGGATATGATTAGTAGATCAAATGATGCTTTGTATAACATAGCATACTACAGAGAGAGAAACATACAAGAATATGTTGATGGTTTGAGCTAAAATGATATTAAGAAGCACAAAATAACAAAATAACATATATATATATACACACTATTTAGAGTTCCTGGGATGGATGACATTCTAGAGAGGATAAGACCATGTATTTCGATTGAGTGGTGAATCTGCCAACCCATTAGAGAACATTGGATGGACAGATGGTACATGGTTTTTGATATTCCCTCTCATAACAAGAGGGAAGTACCAATGTACTTCCTTTGCTAACTTTATGCTGAGTTTGTAATGGGAAAACATGTCAACTATTTTGACATGTTGGGGCTCCAGGGTGCTAGTAGGAGGATTCCCCAAAACCAACCCAATTCTAGGGATAGAGAATCCAATCGATAGATATCTCCACCCCATGCCTAGCTACTGATGCCAGAAATCCCTCCTGCAAATGATATCGTTATGCAAACACACAAGGAATTTCTTATGCTAGATGATATGATTTCTCGGCACACCAAAACTAATGACTAGGTAGGGCCCTCATCCTATGTTGGGGTACAACCACCAGCTTTCGGTGGTAGAGGACCATCTATTGGTGGGGATATACTAACATCCCATGTGCCCCAGAGCGATCCACACATGTGCATACGGTGTGGTCTATCTTGCTATGGTCATGGAAAAACACATGGTACCTCTACGATGATTGGTGGTCAGGTGAGGACATTGTAAAAAAATCTATTGTTGTTCAATTTAATTTTTCCATATTGTAGAGATATTAAAATATTCTTAATATATGTAATTTTTACTCTTGCAAGGGATTGATGCCTCTAAGGGGGTTGGTAGTGCACCCGGTGTTGTTGTATCCGAGTCTCAAATAACCAACACCGAGGCAATATTTCAACATCTATCATTTTTTTAATACATCTCATTTTTTAATACATTTGTTAGTTAATTAATTTGTTAAATGGCCTAAAATTTACAATTTTTGAAGTCGCAGGAACCCCATTTTGAACAGAATGTTCGAGACAATGATCTCACTGAATTCCCACTAGGTGTATTTTATGATTACCTCAAGAATGTATGTACATGGTAATGACTGAATCTTGTTCAAATTATTTAAATTTATTACTGTACAATGCTTTATAGATTGCAAATATTTATGATTTTTAAACTTGCAGGTGCTATCTAACTCTATAGAGGGTCAAGAAATTGTTGGCAGCAGCCCCTTCAATGGGGGACATATGTCCGAGGAAGAGGTAAGTATATTACAACATTTCAGTTTTTCAGTACATATTATTCCATCCATTCATGTCCATGTCTAACTATAGTAACATGTTATGACTGCATACGTTATGCCCAATCCATGCACCACCTCTTTGGTTTGGATCTCCTCGTAGTCCAAATATAGATAAGCTTGTTGTCTACACAAAACGAATCTCTTCCTTAGAAAGAGTGGGTGTCCATGACAATGAACCTACTGATTTTACAGTAATGTACACACTTCCAATGGAAGTTCCTTGTTAGTTTTCAATTCACTTCACAACTAGTTTTTCTTAATGTTATTTTTGCATGTTTACAACATCGAGATGTGTTATCGCTGAGATTGAGGCCATAGGTTGGGCGGAAAAGGGTTCTCTCCCAGGAAACAATAGAACCGCTTCATATTGTGCCCCTATCCCTGTGTAGTTAGATAGGGATCTCTCACTCATTTTCAGGTTTACTTCATGTGGGATATTCAATCAAGAATGGTCAGGAGGCCAAACTCCTGAATGGAGCGGGTGCATTGATGTAAGATGTAGGTGGGACTATCGGAGTAAGGAACCATTGGGAAATGGAGTCGAACGTTCGGGTAGGGAACATATTGCAAGAGATAAATAATGGCATAAATTTACAAACAAAGGCAAAATAGTTGTCAATCTTGCAATCAGAAGATATTCAGCGGGTGATTGGTAGATGAGAGAGTAAAGTCCATCACGCAGAGCATCTATAGGATGAATTTGGCATAAATTTAGAAGAAAACTTAAATGAATATCTGAAACAACAAACAGAGCATAGCATTTATGAATTCCAAACTGTTATACACTCATTTCAGACATGAAAACAAGATGAACATTTCATGTAAATAGATTACATATTGAAAGAAGCAACGACACAAGAATATCTATCTTGAAAGACAATCCTTCCTCTGCAAATTTATTTATAACACATAAATCAAAGACTATTTACAATGGAGAGCCTCAGCCCTTGAAAGTTTCCCAACCAACCCCTATCTCTCTCTATTAGGAGTGTATTTATACTATTTTAGTGCTCAGATTCTTCCCCGAAACAAACCTAAAAACTATTTATAGTTGCAATCAAACATTAACAGTCTAGAGAGTAGAACTATTGCCACAATTTAAAAATGTGAATAAACATCATGGAGCTATAGTGCGTAGTAACACTGAATAACAACACAAAGTTTTATTTATCATGGTATGTGAAATCGATCCCCATGTTTCCTGCTGATGATTAGTTTCCTACTCAGACCATTTCAGACATACCTTTCTACCTCCAACTTCTCTTCTCTTGATACAACGAGTGGATTTAGATCACGGCGTGTTCTTACCCATTGATTGGGACTGACCTTCCCATGCAACCATCAATCTGAGTGGGTCTTGCCACCTCTTCGTCAATCAAGATCTTGATGTTGTCCATGCTAGTTCAGATTGCGAAAAGAGCCACAGCCGTATATCTACCTCTACTCTTGTCGTGATCGTTGATTCTTTGCACCCAGTACCACTTTTCATGATTTGGAATCGCGACTTTCTCCATAGAAGTTTGGCTTGTTAAATCAACTGGGGCTGTAGATCCGCTTTTGCTTTCATCCCTACCATTAGATACTTCCACCTTTTAACTTGTTTCACTATTTGGGAAAGTTCCTTCTATCGAGCATGTTTGCTCAGTGAAACCACTTCGGGTCGTCGATTGGGATTTGCCTTGATCTTGGCCCTTCATTGTTTTCCAGTTTTAATAGACTCTACAAATGCCAAAATTTGACCATTCTCTCGCGTATTTTGGCCAAAAACATGCTCTATCATTTCTCCTCTTCCTTGTGATCTCAAATCATTGGTCTATGATGCCTTTCTCTATCATTGTCATGTCTACAAGTCTTCACCTCTAGAGGAATCTACCATCGTAGATTCAGCTCTCTTCATTATATGATGGTATCAAAACATGGAAAATGTGCCTCTGATAATCTCAAGGGCACTCACATAATGTTCAAATGAATAGGACCATTTTTGAACTCTGTCAAGCCCATAAATCGACTGTTTCAAATGGAGTGCTAACAGTTGGCTCCATGAGGGATGCTATCCTCCCAACGAGGTAGAAAAGAACCCCCATAGACCAAGTGCAAAATCCTTTGGGTCATCCCCAATATTTCCTTCGAAGCCTCCATTCTGCTCTGAGCTACTGCTTTAGAAAAATTATGTCACTCTGCAAATCATGCTCTTGGCCATATTCCAAAACTAAGAACAATTGTGATTGCAAACCTGTTCTTATGACTGAAAAATGAAAACAAACTAAAATAGAAATGAAGGAAATGCTTGATGATTTCCGAGCTTATTTGTTCCTACGTACTCTACCCACACTCTACCTAATTTAGTGCATAAGTCTGATTAAGTGAAATTAGACTTCCAATGAAGCCAATCAAGCAGCTTGCCTAATAGTTTTGTTCTTTTTTCGTTCCTGAAGAATAGGAGTGAAATACAAAATGGAAGAAGGCCATAACAAATAAACTAATATTTAGAGTAGAGATGTCACCAGTCATTACCATTACCCAGCCTTTCCATGTATTCTGCTATGGGGTTATAGAAAACACGACAACCTCTAGTATATCCTATCATTTGTTCATGGGAAAGCTATCTAGGACTCCCTTCCTCTAGTGATCTATCAGGATGATACTTGGAATATCCTAGAAAAGGGCCCACAGAATATTTCTCCCATAAAACATTCATCCTTTCACTCAAAATTTCTGAAACTAGAGCTTCACTTTCTTCATGTGCCTCAGCATGAACGCCCTCCTTTTCTTTAACAGAACCAAGAAGGAATATTCCTCCTTTATGGGGTGATATTCCTGAAGGTAGAAAATTAAAAAATGTATTTATTTGAGGGCTTCTGCCTCCTTCGTGACTCAACACCTCATCACAAATTCCCGACGTATCAATAAATAGAGATGGATTGCATGACTGTTCCTCTTTATCATATTCTCTTCCACATAAGTTTATGGAATGCACCATACCGTCTAACTTTTGTTTCTACTTAGAGGCTTTAATCATGTGTCGTATTAATTCAAAAGAGGAATAACACAAGGGTAGGCTATCACCTTCAACACATTCACCATCCTTTCCTATCTCAACCTTCTGACTTTGGATCGTAGCTTGATTTTCTCCATTAGCACACCTTGGTTCTATAACCGGCTCTTCAGGTATAGCCTCCAGATACTACTCCTCATACTCATCATACATAGGTACATCGAAATCCCTTCTAAAATCGTCATTAACAGACCCGGTCCTGAGCAAATTGCAACCTTCAGAAAACAGGCTTGCAAAACCATCTGTTTCTATATCAAGTTGATCATCTTCCTGTCTAGCAAGTGAAAGCTTTAATTGAACAGGGACTCTCCCCTTCTATTTGTAGGGACCAACCAATTTTAAAGTATCTTTTATTTCACCACCACTGTCTTGTCCCGACAATATTTGGGATATTTTAAGGTTTTTCTCAACCTCCAAACAATCAGTAAACATATGCTGTAGAGTGGTTGATTTTATTTCCAAAAGAAGCAAGGACAACTCAAGGGGAAAGTATTAATTATTGCACATGATCTAAGAACTAGGAATCAAAATCATCAAAGAATAATTAACAAATACTCATGAATTGGAAATAATCGGAACTAGAATTGGTTTCCTCTCTGTATATTTAATAAACAATAAAGGTTTACAATTCCAATGCTGAGCAATGGCTTAAATCCATAAAGAATTCGAATACCTAAGGAGACAACTCGAATTCAGTGAGTGAGTCTAGCTTAACTAACTCTCAACCATGCAATCTCACTCAGTTAACCACTTGACCAAAACCCTAATTGACTCACCAAACCCTAACTGAAGTCAGAGTGCAATAAGTGATTGAATCTCAACTAAAGGAGATCAACACATGTCATAGCAATACAATCATCAAGTGCTAGTGCTCCATGACTCCAATGAACCCTGATGAGGTTAACTGAAGCTGAACTGACCATCAGAAGTTGGTGGAAGCACCTTGTTGACTCCAGTTCATTAAATAATAATAAATAATCATTAAATAATCATTAAATAATATATTTAATGACTGGAGGTGCCTTAACTGACTGTAACTGACTCGTTGAACCACCAGTTAGCAATTAGGTGCATTAATGTCACACAGATCACTCCCGGAGTGCTCCAGTTAGCCTCCTTAACTGTAGGTAGGCGTGGGTGTGACTAGGATGATGGCAATTAATGCTCCACTGATGTCAATTAAACTTAGGATAGTGGTTTAACTAGGCCAGTTTGACCAAAAGAGTGTGTATGATGGTAAATGTCTCCAACACCCCCCCTTAAGCTATACTCAGGAAGATTTAGAAAACATATATGCATAAAATGCTAGGGCCCTAGAAACTAAGGCCATAGGTCACCCTGTACAATGCTGAAACTGAAAAACAATGCTCAAAACAAACTAAGTGAGGAAACAAGGGAAAACCCAGTGGGAAAACCCCCCCCTCAAGCTGAACACTGAAAGTAGTCTGGATCACCCTGATGAACTCACCCCCAATAGTGAACAGGGGTAAGTGAACTTATTTTCTGAAAATCTCTTCGTGAAGATGTTTGCAATCTGCTCATCAGTCGGGCAGTATTGTAGAATGATGGTCCTGTCATGCACTAGCTCCCTGATGTAGTGCATGTGAATCTCTACATGTTTGGTCCTTTTCCTGGTAACTGCATCCGTGGATATCTTAATAGCACTCTGGTTGTCACAAAAGAGGACAGTGGACAAAGTACTACCAAGATCAAACTCGGAAAGAATGCCTTGCAACCAAACTGCTTGGATGCAAGCATTCACCGCTCCTCGATACTCGGCCTCTGCTGAAGATAGTGCTATGGCAGCCTGCTTTTTGCTTGAAAAACAAATAGGGCCAGCACCAAACATGAATACATATCTATAAGTTGACGTCCAATCAATAGAATCACCCGCCCAATCGAAATCTGTGTATCCAACCAGCTCTAGCTCGGAATCTGCAGCATAGTGAATGTCGTAGGTCCTGGTTCCCTGAATGTACTGGAGGATCCTCTTGGTTGCATTCCAATGAAGATCATGAGGCTGATGCATCTATCTTGATACAGCATTCACGGCATAACAAATATCATGCCTAGAATGTGTCAAGTACAACAAGCTACCAATCAGCTGTCGATAGATAGTGCAGTCCATGGGAGGTGTGCTTTTTCCTTCTTCAAGGCTGATCCTTGAAAGGAAAGGGAATGGTGCAGGCCTACATTCAGCCATGTTAAACTTGAATAATAGGTATGAAATGCATTTGTACTGAGTGACCATAATCCCATCATAATTTTGCTCGATTTCGAGCCCCAAAAATTGTTTTAAAAGCCCCAAATCACTCATTTCAAAGGCATTGTGGAGAGCAGTTTTGATGGCTGAAATGGAGGCAATTGTGCTACCTGTGATCACTAAGTCATCAAAATATAAAACAATGATAATTATATGACCATAATTCTGCTGTAAATACACATTTGGATCTGATCTACATCTCTAAAAGTTTTGCGAGAGAAGGAAGGCATCCATCTTGGAATATCACTCTCTTGGGGCCTGTTTTAACCCGTATAGTGACTTCTTTAGCTTGCAAAATAAATATGGATCAGTGATGTAGCCCTCATGATGCTTCATGTATATCTCCTCATGAATATGTCCATGCAAAAATGATGACTTAACATCCATGTGATGCACCTCCCAGTGCTTGGATGCAGAAATAGCCAAAACAAGGCGGATGGAGACCATTTTTGCAACCGGTGCAAAGGTATCATGGTAGTCCACTCCTTGGACCTGAGAGAAACATTTTGCTACCAGAATTTCCTTATATTTTTAGTTTCTTCCATCAGCAGAAACCTTTTTCCAAAACACCCACTTGCATTGAACCAATTTCCTTCCCGGAGGAAGAGGAACTAGCTCCCAAGTAGTGTTTTTCTGAAGAGAATTCATCTCTTCATCCATGGCAACATGCCATCTCGGATCATTCCGAGAATGGTAGTAGGATTTTGGATATGAAATAATCATCAAATAGCAAGTTTTGGACAGCAAATAATCAGAACAAGAGAGTGCAATACCTGCTCTTTGGAAATCAGACCGGGTTCTCCTTGGATCATCCGGATATCCAATGTTGTCTCCTGTGGAGGAGAGTGTCTTTTGGGCCCATGTAGGAAGACGATTTTGAACTTAAGGTTATGATTAAGTATCTGATGATTGCTGCACACTGATATCAGAAATCAGAGGATCCAAATCAGGGTCATCACCCCCAATTTCATCATCCAAATATTCAATGGAATAGGAAGGAATTTCAGCAGTTTTCTCCTTCACTAGTTCCACCTCCTGAAGAGGCTCATTGAACTTGACACTTCTCTCGATGATGATATGTTTGGTATTGATATATAGTAGCTTGAATCCTTTAGATTCATCAGGATATCCAATAAACAGACATTCTATGCTCTGCGGTTGCAAAGCCCTTCTTTTATCAAGCAGAATCCGGGCCCATGCAGTGGACCCAAACACCCGTAGGTTCGACACATCTGGCTTGTGTCCAAAGTATGCTTCAAATGGAGTCTTTTCTTTCATTGATGAATGTGACACCCTATTATGAATGTATTCTACAGCATGCATGGCTTCAGCCCACAAATATGCAGCAAGCTTCTTTGACTCCAACATACAGGTGGTCATCTCTTTGAGAGACCGGTTCTTCCTTTCCGCTACTTCGTTCTGCTGGGGAGTGTAGGGGATTGAATGTTGGACCTGAATACCACTTTGGGAGAAAATGGATAGAAACTCATTACTGACATACTCCCCTCCATTATCAAATCTCAATATCTTGATCTTAAGCCCAGAGCCATTTTCGATCAAGGCCTTCAATTCAGAAATTTTTTCACATACCTCTGATTTCTTTTTGAGAAAGAAAACCCATGTATATCTTGAAAAATCATCAATAAAAGTAAGGAGGTACCTTGATCCATTCATGGATGTGACAGGAATTGGACCACTAATATCAGAATGTATCAGCCCCAATATGCTTGTAGCTCGCTTTGCCTTCCCCCGATCGAACTTGTGCTCAGGGTGTTTTCCAATCACACAGCCCTTGCAGACTCTCGTGGTTGCCTTGATGACCGGGAGGCCTTCAACCATGGATTTTTTCTGTAATTGCTACAAATATTTGAAATTAAGATGGCCAAACCTCTCATGCCACAGCCTACTAACCTCATTTCCATGAGTTAGTAGAGCAGTGGGCTTTGCATCCGCAACAATGTGAGAGAACTCATAGGCTTTTGCATGATGATTTGCATGGCCTTTTGCAATGAGTTTCCCGGATGCAATTTCTGTTATCTCAACATCATTTGGGCTGAAAGAGACTCTCTTAGGCATTCTTGTATGTGTCATTTGATAGACACTAAGGTGATTTTCTGCTAGAGACGGTACATACAAAACTTTATAAAAAAAACCATTTTCTAGATCTACAGTACCTTGTCCTTCGGAAATGATGGTGGAGTCATCTCCCAAGTGGATGGGGATGGATTTGCTGGTCTCCAAGGATGAAAAGGAGTCTTTTTAAGCCATCATGTGATTCAAAGCTCCACTATCAATAAGCAGTGATTTGGACTTCAAAGTGCTTGCCATGAGGGCATGACCTTTCTCATGTTGTGGTTCCCGATCTTGGTGATCTCTCCTCCGAAAGCTCTCCGGAAGATTGATGTGATTCCTCTCAAGGAGAGAGGTTGATTCATTAAGATTTTTCTTCATGCAGGAATGTTCAGGGTGAAAACCCTTCCCGCAGTAAGAACACCTGACTTTTTCTTTCCCATTGTGCCCTTTTCCTTTGTTCTTCCTTGAGCTAGAAGATTCATCATGCTGTTGATTTTCAACTCTAGGCTTGGGAGCATCAAATTTAGTTTTCTGATTTTTCTACTAATTTCCTTTACCCTTCACATCTTTGGGCCCTGAGACATGGAGGGCTTGGTCACAGGAAGATCGGATGATCCCCATCTGGACAAGCTTGTCATGTTCACTTGTTAGGGACTCAATGAAGGCATTGAGTGTAGGCATCTTCCATCCCGGGGTTGTGAGCTTCCCCGCACAGAATGTAGAAACAAAAACTGAATAATCAGCCCCGAGTTTGGAGAGGATGGCTAGGATGAGCTGATAATCTTCCTTCTCCACTTTGCATTGTTTCAAAAGAAAAACAATATGCTTGAACTTTGTAAAGAAATCATTCAGAGTCTCAAAATTGGAAGGTTGGAGAGACATGAGTTCATTTTCAAGTTGGTAAACTCTCAAGTCATCATTCTTTCCGTATAGAGATTCCAATTTGTCCCATATTTCTTTCGGTGTCTTCAGATCCATAAGATGGAAGAGAAGGTCATCGAAAATAGAGAGGCATAAGAAAACAAAGGCTTCATCCTTCTTGTTCAAGAATCTTGATTTTTCTATGCTGGATCCAGGCTCAACTTCAGTGTCCATGGTGACTCTATGGAGTCCTTTGCATTTCAACTGAGTTTCCATTTTATCTTTCCATGTGTGGAAATTGTATGGAGTCAACAGAGGTACTGAGGAGGCCATCTGGATTTGCTTGTAGCGAATGCTTCACCTGTAGAAACCTGAAAATCAAAATAGAAAAGGCAAAATAAGGTCGGACAGCCTACACATTCTAGGCTTTCATCACACCCAGCATAGTCAATCAAGCAAGCTTGATCAACAAGTTCTTTACTTGGGGTATTAAGTGGTAAGCCTTGGCTTCTGGTGCAGTGCTGGAATTTTGAGCTATTGCTCACTTCTCATGGAGAAATTTGTCAAAAATCTTGTTTTTGAGAGATTGTTCTTTGTCCTGCCGCATGCTATGATACCATATTAATTATTGCACATGATCTAGGAAATAGGAATCAAAATCATCAAAGAATAATTAACACATACTAATGAATTGGAAATAATCGGAACCAGAATTGGTTTCCTCTTTGTATATTTAATAAACAATAAAGGGTTACAATTCCAATGCTGAGCAATGGCTTAAATCCATGAAGAATTCGAATACCTAAGGAGACAATTCGAATTCAGTGAGTGATTCTAGCTTAACTGACTCTCAACCATGAAATCTCACTCAGTTAACCACTTGACCAAAACCCTAATTGACTCACCAAACCCTAACTGAAGTCGGAGTGCAATAAGTGATTGAATCTCAACTGAAGGAGATAAAACACATGTCATAGCAATACAATCATCAAGTGCTAGTGCTCCATGACTCCAATGAACCCTGATGAGGTTAACTGAAGCTGAGCTGACCATCAGAAATTGGTGGAGGCGCCTTGTTGACTCCAGTTCATTAAATAATAATAAATAATCATTAAATAATATATTTAATGACTGGAGGTGCCTTAACTGACTGTAACTGACTGTTTGAACCACCAGTTAGCAAGTAGGTGCATTAATGTCACACATATCACTCCCGGAGTGCTCCAGTTAGCCTCCTTGACTGTAGGAGAAGGGTAAGTTAGCCTCCTTGACTGTAGGTAGGCGTGGGTGTGACTGGGATGATGGAAATTAATGCTCCACTAATGTCAATTAAACTTAGGATAGTGGTTTAACTAGGCCAATTTGACCAAAAGAGTGTGTATGATGGTAAATGTCTCCAATAGAAAGGTGGTTGCATAATAGATCTTAGCAGTATTCTCAAGAGGTTGGACCTCCTTAGGCATGTTATAATAAAATCTTGCAAATCATTTGTTAAAACTAGATATGGCCTCACCCTCATGCCTCATCAAGGAATAAAATTATGAAACTATTTGATCCAGTGGCCTTATCCTACCCCAAAACTTTAAAAAGGTGTAAGAAAACTCTTCCTAGGTATTGAATGACTTAGGCTGCAAGTGTCTGAATCATTCTTTAGCATTTTCTTGCAAAGACTAGGAAAAAGTCCTCATGCAAAAATCCTCATTTTCTATCTCAAAAAGGTCAAAGAAATGTTCAAAGGATTGTAAATGTTTCTCAGCAGTGAAGTCTTTGGATTCTCCATCAAATTTTGGAAGGTACTTGTAATGTTTTGCAGGAAAATCATGGAGGATAGGAGGCAATTGTAGTGGTTTGTACGGGCTTGGAATATTGGGAGAGACCTGGTTAGGTGCAATATATACGCTATTAACCAAGGTTTCATGAGGTTCATAGGGGTGATCTTTAACGTCATGAGCTTTGGGAGAAAAATATTGGTCAAAATCAAATGTACAAGATGCCGCAATGATTTTGGTCCGTAAAGAAGGATAAACATGAATATATTCATAGCTCTGTTCTCAATGAATTGAACCATAGAAATTTGTTTTGATAAATTTAGGAAAGGATAGGAACAAACTTACAAGACAAGACAAGACATGTTGGAAGAAATGTAAAATTGAGTATCTTAACCTTTCACCATGCATTTTTGGGCCTTACAAGGAGTCCATTCTCCCTCGTGGAGCCTGTCATTTTTTTTGACAATTTTATTTTTGGGTCATACCACCAACGGAGTCGCTGAAGTTTCAATCGTTCAAGAGTGGAGTCACCAGGTGAAAAGTGCTCAACCTTATTGATGTCTGATCATTGTTCACCATCAACAACCAGATCTAAAACTATGTCATTCTTCCCAGGGATGATATTCAATCTCATCCCTAGCAACGACGTGAATTTGTTAGCATTGAGATTGAGCCCATAGGTTGGAAGGAAAAGGGTTATCTACTAGGCAACAACAGAACCACTTTAGACTGTTCCCTTGTCCCTGCGCAGTCAAACAGGGATATCTCACTCATTTTCAGGTTAACTTCATGTGGGATATTTGATCAAGAATGGTCAGGAGGCCAGACTCCTGAATGGAGTGGGTGCGTTGATGTAAGATGTAGGTCGGACTATCAGAGTAAGGAACCATTGGGCAATGGATTCGAAGGTCCGGGTAGGGAACATATTGCAAGAGGTAAAGAATGGCGTAAATTTACAAATAGAGGCAAGATAGCTGTCGATATTACAATCAAGAGATATTCAGTGGATGATTAGTATATGAGAGGGAACATTCCATCACGTAGAGCATCTACAGGATGAATTCTATGTAACTTTAGAAGAAAACTTAAATGAATATCTAAAACAACAGATGGAGCATAGTATGTATGAATTCCAAACTGTTATACACTCATTTCAGAAATGAAAGAAATTAACAAACTGGAATGAAAACGTGATGAACATTTCACATAAAGATATTACATATTGAAAGAAGCAATCACACATGAATCTCTGTCTTGAAAGACAATCCTTCCTCTGCAAATTTATTCATAACACAGAAATCAGAGACTATTTACAATGGAGAGCCTCAACCCTTAAAGTTTTCCCAACCAAACCCTATCTCCCTGTATTGGGAGTGTATTTATACTATTTCAGTGCTAAGATTACTCCCCCAAACAAAACTAAAAATTGTTTCCAGTCGCAATCAAACATTAATAGTCTATAGAGTGGAACTATTGCCACTATTTACAAATGTGAATAAACATCATGGAGCTATAGCATGTGGTAAAGCAGACTGAAAATGCATAGTTTTCTTTATCATGGTACGTGAAAGCGATCCCTATGTTTCTTACTAATGTTTAGTTGCTGATTTGTACCATTTCAGACATACCTTTCTAACTCCAACTTCTCTTCTCTTGATACAATGAGCAGCTTTAGATCGTGGTGTGTTCTTACCCATTGATTGAGATTGACCTTCCCATGCAACCATTGATATAAGTGGGTCCTATCACCTCTTCGTGAATCAGGATCCTGACATTGTCCATGCTAGTTCAGATCATGAAAAGAGCCACATCCATAGATCTACCTCTACTCTTGTCGTGATCGTTGATTCTTTGCAGTAGGTAATACTTTTCACGATTTGGAATCGCGACTTCTTAGAACACAATTTTGTCTTGCGAAATTAGCTGGGGTTGTAGATCCACTTCTGCTTTCATCCTTGTCATCAAATACTTCCACCTTTTAACCTATTTCACGATTTGGGAATGTTCCTTCTATCGAGCATGTTTTCTCAGCGAAACCGCTTCGGGTCGTCGATCAAGCTTCACCTTAATCTTGGCCCTTCGTTGTTTACTAGTTTTAACAAACTTTGGGAATGCCAAATTTTGACCATCCTCTCGTTTCTTTTGGCCAAAAAAATTCTCTATTGTCGTTGCTCTTCCTTGTGTGCCCAGATCATTGGTCTATGATTCCTTTCTCTATCATTATTGCGGCTGCAAATATTCACCTCTGGAGGAATCTACCATTGTAGATTGAGTTCTCTTCATTATATGACAGTCTCAAAACATGGAAAATGTGCCTCTGATAATATGAAGGGCACTCACACAATGTTGAAATGAATAGGACCCTTTTCGAACTTTGTCAGGCCCATAAATTGACTGTTGCAAATGGAATGCTAACATGATGTAGATTCATCCATGCTAGACCTTAGCAGGGTTTTGATGTTTCATTCACTATTGCATATAAAATAGGGATGAGTCACACAGAGGTATCTACTTGAATATTTGTACTTGTAAGGTTCATTTGCATTAGGGATGGACATGCAACTATTTTAGAATTTGGTGAATGTAGCCACACCCTAGTCCATTAGTGCACAAGACCGAGGTTGATGTTCAACCTACGGATCCTCTTTCTACTGAAGAAACCCAGTGTCATGCCCTAGAGTTTTTTTTATGGTGATATGTTAATTATTTACATAATTGGATAGTAATTTCTCATGCATGTACATGTTGATAATTGTCGAGATAATTGACATAGTTCTTTTTATTTGAAAAAAAGTATTGCAGATAGAATCTTTGCAAGGAGGAGGACACTAGAGGCATCTATACCCCAGATCGATGAAATGAGTGTTTTTTTTATGTAAAATTGAGTCGTATTTCATATTTTCAAACCTTTTTAGTGTTGGACTGTATTAGTTCAGTTACCTGATCAACAAATATTCTCTCTAATTTGTAGTCCCAAAAGATGCACAATGGTCGTGGACAAAGGAAACAAACCTCAAATTTAGGAAAAAACAAGAGAAAGTTAGAGTTTTTATGTGTTATTCAATCACAAATATGTACTTTCATGTACAAGAGGAAGTTAGAGTTTAGGGGCGTGGTCTAGGACATATGTACTTTTGTTTGCATGTACATCAATGATTCCTTTGATACATGTACATTGATAGGACATCTAAGGGCATTGTATTTTGTATTATAACTTTCATGATATAAAAAATATTTCATGTCAAGGATCTTGAGATATTCATAGTTCAGTCTTAGGTGTGATCTTACATGTGTGGCCAAGAATATTTCTATGTAATGTTCCCAATTTTTGACAGATTTTACGATTGCATGGAGATATCAGTTATAAATTTGAGAACAATGCACAATTATAATATTGCTTAATGAAAACAATGTATATTTAATTTTTTTTACCATAATCCAATTCCATATACAATAATTTTTTTGTTGGTTAATGGGAAGAACCCCCTGACTAGCAGGTTTTCCATTGGCTAAGTTACCACGAACCAGGGGCATCTAGGCCATCAAAATCACCTAGGGATCACACCCAACAAGGACCATACCAACCCTTAAAACGGTTGTATTTTTGGTATTTGTGGGATTTGAACCGATGACCTTTTTTATTAGGAGACATCTTAATAATACCCCACCACCAATTGTTCTACATCGCACGGATAATTCCATATACAATGTTAAATTAACTATGTTAAATTGTATTCACGAAAATAAAACATACCAAACACACATAAGCACCTAGCACACCTAATAAACTGACCCAAATAAGTGGTATATAAAACCAACCTTACCCACATAACAACCTAACAAACATTTAAAGTATGCATGAAGTTGACACACCTAAGTGATGCACCTGTGTGGTCTACATAAATAAAATTGGTTGGCATGATGTCTTTCATCTAACGAATATATGGGATACAAATCAAACCTAAAATTATTTGAGTATAAGATTGACTCAAAATAATGGTTATCAATTTTCATTGTTGTATATCCAGCACATTATTTTATCATTTTTTTTCATGTACATGGCATTTGATGAATCACCTCGAGGACCAACTTTGGAAGAGACGAAAATTATGTGTGATTTTATTATAGTTTAAATTGATTGGAGAAGTACTATTATCAATTTTTTTTTATAAATATATACTTATGTATCAAAGTATATTTATTTACCTATTTCAAATCTAAACTAACCCTAAATTTTAACAGTATACCCCAAAAATAATTACAAATGACTTGAATACTTTAAAGGACCATTATCGAGTTGTTAATTAGTTGTGTAGTATCAGTCAATGTTATTGTCATAAATGTTTCTAAAATGAAAGTGTCGAACTTGAGACCATAATTTTGTATTTGATTGACTTGGACTTGAATCCCACCTCCTACAAGCTTTCAAGGACACCTGATGAATCCCTACAAGGGGCATAGAATTCCAACCGTGCATTAAAATAAGGTTCATGTGGGTCATGCAAGCATGTTTAGGGAGGTTTCATGTGGGAACACTAGCCACACGATCATTGTTGAGGAATTTTCATAGTTGACTCCTATGTGCAAAAATTTCACATTCCCTTACTAAGCAAAACCCTAGTTTCCAAAATTGACCTAAACCAAGATCCCTTGTCCATGGAGCCAGAGGAGAGGGAAGCCCCTATAACTATCATTATTTTCTAAATCCATCGGATTCAATGGATCGTCGTTCCGAGCCACGGTCATCATTTTATGCAACATTGAAGCCCACTTCCTATAGGCTTTCAAGGAAACCTGTTGAATCCCTAACAGGGGCATAGAATTCCAATCGTGTATAAAATAGTTTTTGGGTGAGTCATGCAAGTATTTCTAGGGAGGTTCCATGTGGGAATTCTAGCCACAAATTCATGATCAAGGAATATTTGAATGTGGCAATGCAAAGTTGACCCTATGTGGAAACATTTCACATTCCCTTACTGAGAAAAACCCTATTTTCCAAAATTTACCTAAAATAGAATCCCTTTTCAATGGAGCCATATGAGAGGATCAAACATAGAACTATCCCAATTTCTTGAATCCAATGAATCTCATGGTTTGTCAATCCGAGCCATAGTCATTCTTCTATGGCACATTGAAGCCAACCTCCTACAAGCTTTCATGGACACTTGTTGAATCCCTACTCAGGGAATAGAATTCCAACCATGGATCAAAATGGGGTTCTAGTGGGTCATGCAAGCATGTTGAGGGGGTTTCCATGTGGGAACACTATCCACATGTTCACAGTCAAGGAATTTTCAAAGTTGATCCCTATATGAAAAAATGTCACATTCCCTTATTGAATAAAACCCTAGTTTCCAAAATTGACCTAAAACGAGATCCCTTATCCATGGAACCAAAGGAGAGGGCCACCCCTATCACTATCCCTATTTCCTAAATCCAACGAATTTGATGGTTTGTCAATCTGACCCATGTTCATCATTATATGGCACGTTGAATTCCTACGTGGGGCATAGAATTATAACCGTGCATAAAAATAGGGTTCTAGTGGGTCATGCAAGCATTTTTAGGGAGTTTCCCTATGGTAACACTAGCCACACTTTCACGATTAAGGAATTTTTAAAGTTGGACCCTATGTGAAAAAATTTCACATTCCCTTAATAATAAAAAACCCTAGTTTCCAAAATTGGCCTAAAACAGGATCCCTTGTCCCTAGAACCAGATGAGAGGGACACCCCTAGCACTATCTCGATGTATTGAATCCAATGGATTTGACAATTCATCAATCTGAAATAGTTTCATCACTCTAAGGCATGTTCAATCCCACCTCCTACACGCTTTCAAAGACACGTGTTGAATCCCAATTGGAAAAGCATTTCCCTTAGAGTCTCTTAATTAGACAATGAGGGTCTCCTTCCCATCCAACAAATGTGCCATCTAGTAGCCAGTGTTCCATTCATTTCCTCTTGGTGAAACAACTTCGTATATGTTCCCTATATAAAATAAGGTTCATACCTAGGATTCAATTAACTAATCACAATGAGTTCTCAAACATTTCAAAGTTAGCAACATAACAGTTGAACTTGGTTGTACGAGATTTGATATGATGACATAGTTAGGTGAGATGCTCAATTGGTCCTCCTCCAACTGGGATAATTCTGTAGCTATTTGTCAACCAATGGAGAGTGATACATGTTCCAAACTATCAACCCAATATGTGGATTCATAATTTTCCCATTCACCATTATTACATGGATAACAAAAACAAGAGAGTTTCGTTGTCCACATTTCAACTATAGCATTGTCTCACGTTCTAACTGAATGGAATGCATGAGTTCCTTGGATAGTCTTGCACTCATATAGGTATGGTTGATCTACAATGACCACCTCCTAAAAATATCTATGTACATGTGCTTTTTGAGGTGATTGGTCTTCTTTCCCTCTGGCTCCCTGCCCCATTACTGAAGAAAACCATGCAATAATGGTCTTTCCATTTTGGATGAGCAAAATAGTTGTGAATTTCATTTCATGCCGATGTAATGCAGTCTTGATGCATGCAACTTCTCCATCATGTTCCCATTTTCTGTTTTCACTTTCAAAATAGTTCAAAATATGTTGCACCTTGTTCCTTTTGTGGAAAGTACACAACCATTCCCCGATATGGGCATTTTCACAATCCCTTACTAAGAAAAACCCTAGTTTCCAAAATTGACATAAAAAATATCCCTTGTCCATGGATCTAGAGGAGAGGGCCACCACTAGAATTATCTTGATGTCCTTAATCCAACAGAGTGGACAGTTCTTTGATCTGAGACACGATCATCATTCTATGGCACATTGAATTCCACTTCCTACAGGCTTTCACTGACACGTGTTGAATCCCTACCCGGGCCATAGAATTCAAATTGTGCATCAAAAAGGGGTTCTACTACATCATGCAAGCATGTTTAGTAATTTTCCATGTGGGAACACTAGCTACATGTTCATGGTCGAATAATTTGCAAAGTTGACCCCTATGTGCACAAATTTCACATTCCCTTATTGAGCAAACCCCTAATTTCCAAAATTGATCTAAACTAAGATCCATTTTCCATGGATCCATAGGAGAGAGAAACCCCTAGCACTATGTATATTTCCTAAATCCAATGGATTTGATGGTTTTTTGATCTGATCCATGGCCGTCATTCTATGGTGCGTTGAATCCCATCCCCTACAGGATTTCACAAACACATTTTGAATCCCTACCCCACGCATAGAATTTCAATCATGCATCAAACTGGTGTTCTAGTGGATCATGAAAGCATGTTTAGGGAGGTTACATGTGGGAACACTAGCCACATGATCATCGTTGAGGAATTTGCAAAGTTGACCCTTATCTACAAAAAACTCACATTCCTTTACTAAGCAAAACCCTAGTTTCCAAAATTTTCCTAAAACAAGATCCCTTGCCTAAAACATGATCCCTTGTCCATGGAGATAGAGGAGTGGGTTTAATATATTCCAAAACCCCCCTTATAAGTCTGACTTTATGATTGTATGTAAAAAAATATAGATGCATATGGATGCATATAGGACAAAACAACAAGGCTATGGTCACCCTTTAACAATTATTTTGTCCAGAAAAGTGAGGAAAGAGGCAAAACCACAAGGGAAAAATACTCCCTCAAGGAATAACAAGGCACGCAATTTGAATCAATATGTATTCAACATATCTTTATCTTCACTTGAATGAGCTGAATGAACTACTTCTGGATGGAAGACTTGTTGAAGAAATCATGAACTCCATGATCATGTGCTAGAGTGTAGAACCTGCGAGAAAGAAGAGGAGAGACTCCTTGTATCTGATCAACTGATGAAGTAGGATAATTATATAAATGCTTCTTTATACTATCAAACTCTGATATTCAGACACATTATGAAATGGAAAATAGATCTGTGCATACTCCTTCGCAAAGAGTACACAAATTTAGACAATTTATCACACATTCAATTCCCTGAATAGCTACAAAATTGTGATGTGAATCACATGTCAATATTCCAATATGATGTAGAACCTGCCCATATATTATATGAGGCTTATCAAACTCTAAAATATCAGAAACATTAGCATATGGAACAAAAAAAAAAAAGGCTTCAGTGACTCCATGAGGATATTGGGCTACACTATGAAAACTATGAGCAATTGGGGAAAACTGATAGGTGTAAAAATATGACGGATGGATGGACATAAGATATGAACAATAAGTGTCTAGAAAATATCCAAACATGTTTAATATCATTCCAAAAATTACTAAGTTCATGGATAACCAGCCACTGAAAGATAGGAAAGACTTCAAACCATGTAAGATAAGTAACACTGCATAAGAGACCAATGGGAATCAACTAGTGAACTTGAGATTTGTATAGTCTTAGGATTATTCATAGGTATGGTAGATGGTATGGATTGTGGTATGATATGTGTCATCAAATTCATATCAGCTTGAAAACAATCTTATAAATCAGATATATAAGCTTGTGAGGAAGAGCTGCTCAAAGACAAGTCAATATCTAGTGAAAAATCACAATTTTTGGGAGATGAATCTAGTAGAGCAAGAGGAGGATTATCAAATAAAGGATGTAATATTTATAATTATGATGTATCAGAGAATAAATATATATCATAGAAATGATAAAATGATAGAACTCTAGCACTCAAATAATAAGTTATATCACCTTGGAACTGCGCACTATTACATTGTTCTGAGGAATCAGCAGGATTTTCTAGTTCATCTGGAACTTCGATATTGTGCTTCTCAAGAATATGAGACATGATGTCCATATTCTTCTTGAAACACTTATTCTCTGAATGAAACCCTTTCTGCAATAATAACAATTGGATTTTCCCCCTTTCCTCTTACCCTTCTTGTTACAGAGAAAACTTCCTATGGCTTGGGGTACCACAACAGATAGGCTAACTGCAGAAATCAATCCTTTCCCATATGCAAGAGAAACAAAATATCTAACACTAAAGGATCTTAAAACATACCTTATTCCAAATGGTTGATGTATATCCCCATTGAGCTTTCCACTCCCGCTTGTATTAGCAATTTGCTCTCTCAACATTCAACAAACAAGACAAGCATTCTATATGATGGTGTTAGACCTACTCTAGCATATATAATCAACAACATATATGAATTTAAAAGCATACATGGATTCAATACTCATTTTAATACACATTATTGGATAGGAAAAGATATTTCTATTAATATAAAACAAGGATTACAATAGTGACAACCTCTGTCGTCACATCTGCAAATCAGAGAAACTGAGTCCTCCACCTGGGCCTCCACCACTTCAATCCTCCATCTTCAGATAGAAAGCTCACAAGCAAAGGAAAGCTTGGGAAGAACAAAAAGTGCTCCAAGGGACAAAGGGATGCAGACTCAAGTATAAGCTTCCGAAACAATGGACTATAGTTTTCTTGCTCTTCAATTCCTCCCTCTTCAAAGTATCCAAAGGGTTCCTTATATAGTGCTTGAATGGGGTAATGGAAGGTCAAATTTGAGTGATATCAAAGCATATGGAAGGCCAAGAGACAGGTGACTAGGATCCACATCAAGGAAAACTCCAAAACTATTTGGCCTTTTGCACACATCTTGATGTACACGAGTTTTAGGGTCATATCTGCGTACATACGCGAGAATAGGTTTAAAAGTTGCATATGGAAAATAATGCATGTTTTTAAGGACGATCGTGGAAAAATAAAAGGTACAAAAATGGTCCATGGGGTATAAAGAGTCTACAGAGGGACAAGGAAGGCCATAAAGGTGTGATACACCATGTGTGTTAAAATCAACTGTAACAGATGCCCCCTAATGTGTGAGGTCAGAGGGGTGATACGATGGCCGAAATACATTATAAGTCCATCCCAGAAGTGGAGTGATGATGAAATAGGTGGAAGAACAAGCCATCCAATAGTATAATAAAATAATCAAACTCTACACATAACTGCAAGTACATATACTAGTCTTGGATACATAAGAGTACAATGGCCATGAATAGGCATGATACAAAATATGACATGTGTGGTCATCGCCACGTACAATATAGATGGATCAGAATATCCATGATGAAGATATACAACGGATCAAGATATCCATAATGGATAAAGATATCTAACATACACTGGAATCAAGTCATGAGAGCTGAATTCTCATGAACGTTGGCATGATCGAGGTAGCATATATGAAATTCCACCAATCTAGAAGGTTGTCTACACAATCTACTACGAGTACATGTCCTACTATGTGAATAGAGGTGTCGAGGTCGAACATAGTAGTCCATCCTCTGATTACCGGTTATTAATGTATACCGTTAATAGACGCGAGATCACCCACCAATAATGAAAATGGGAATCAATGTAGTATATTGAAAACTAACAAGTGTGAATAAATGTGTTGAGGTCGAACACTTGAAAGGATCCATCGATCAGGGGAAATTGATGTATTCCCAAAACTGTCGATCACAATAGAACCTGCCACTGATGACTGCAAGTCTCAAGGCACTCAAAAGGACTCTAGATTCCTATCCCAGAATAAATGATCTGAAGTCAATGGGATGAAATCTGATGGAAGGAGGGCATTAAGGCATCCCCCATCATCCCAACATGAGGTACTCAACAAAGCAGTATAATGTGGAAGGACTCGATCATAATGTGCATGAACCAGTATCAGTACCAGGAATGGCTGACATGCAAAGTCAAGAGAACTGAGGAATGGCCGACTCAGGTTTCAACTTCCTTAGAACAAGAGAATAAAGGCGAATGGTGACTAAATGTAGGCATCATAGACTTGATATACAAAACTGGGACATCTTTGCGAGACAGGAGGAATCGACAGAGGCTCCATAGGGACTGGAAGCTTAACCAGTCGGTGGAGATAAACTTAGAGAAATGAGTATAGCTCCTAAATTCAAACTATTATCCCAACCAACAGATGTGATATATAGTACTCTGTTCGAAGGTGACATGACTCGACTGCTGCCAAAGATAACATCTTTTCTTGTACGGCTTTTTGGTTTTTTTTTTGGACTTTTTGAAATATTTTGAAAATATTGAAAAATAATAAAAGTGCTTTATAGTTATAGACTAGGAGGAGACGAGTGTTAACGGGAAAACAAACTAGTTCCAAGTAGTGGAACATACCTATGCTCAATGCAAGGACACATGTGTAGGATAACGACACTCGGGGGAAACTCCCCTCCTGGTAAAAATGGGGAATCAAGTTGCCAAGGATATATAAAATGGATTTATATGGCTAGACATGAGACAAGATCGGGCTATATAGCTGATAATCAAAGTCAGGGAAGTTGGCATAAGGCTCAATGAGGCAGGAAAAACTCATGATAATGCAATTACAACTTGACATAAGGGAGTCATGGGGAAAAGGGCCAGCAAAAAAGATCAAGAGGAGTATCAGGATCTTGCTCAAAGACATGAATATTCTATGCAAAGGAATCCCACACCCTAAAGGAATAAATGTCGGCATGGGCACCAAATGCAAAAAAAGAGCTAGCTAGGGCACCCATGTATGGTCAAGCTCTACCATTCACATCATGTCACTTCTAAGACAACAAGAAGGTTCCGTGACAAGATAGAATGGGTTCATAACTAAGGTTATAATGAAATGGTCATAAGGTCATGCAAAGTGTAAACGGATGTGAAATATAACCTATATGTCAGTTTAGACATAATACCTAAAATCGGCACAAACAAGTCAAAACCACAGTCAAAATGATGCTCAAAATGGACTCCTACATCATCAAATTAGTCCAAAACAATCCAAAATGGTCGTAAACGATTCAAAACTATAGAAAGGGGGTAAAAAATTTCAAAATTTTCAAAAAAAAATCTATAAATAGTAAAAAATTCAAAAATTCCATATCATTTGAAAATTTTACCCATTTGAGCTCAAAACTTCCAACGCGAATTCTGGGAGTTTCGTCCGGTGAAATCCGACACCGTTTGTTCTAGGTAACTTCTCATGTCCTCCTCTTCCATTTTCATGAAATTTTATTCAATTTGCATGGTAAATTTTGATTTTAAGGCCAGTCTAAAATAGTCATTTCAGCCCACACAGATATTGGGGATTTTTCCGTGTATAGGGTTGTCTATATGTGGAAAAACCTCCCAAAACCGCATACATGCCAGCTGTTTTGCAAAAATTCATGTATGCAATCGTACACAAGGTTTTTTATGGTAAATAATGACCAAAAAATACTTTTAATGTGCATGATAGTTCTAGAATGGAGGGAGAGGGAACAGAGAGATGTAGAAGAGGCTATTCGCGGTGACTTAATGGCTCAACAAGCTCTACATGCATGTGGGTTATATAAGTTTTAGTGTCTTGGTAGCGTGAGGGCCAAACCAAGACTCCTATAGATGCCAGTAGAATATTGGGCTCTAGACTCAAAGTCTTTTCATATCAACGAGATGTCCCTTACTATAGAGTTGGAGGACATATATTTCATTACTGGATTATCCCAATGGGGAGAGGTGGTGAACCTATGCTCTCGTGGGCCCGGAGGTGGCCTCACCATTGATGAGTACATTGTAGTATACTATTTTTCGGACACGGAAAAGGTTGGGAGTCAAATCCAAACAAACTCCATCTAGGTACTCGGACTGAAGGCCATACTATTGGCACTCGGCAAGATAGCTTGTCTAGCATCACTCCACCAGGCCTCGTGGCCATTGATGTTCTATGCGGTGGAGTGTATGAGACTCATAGTGTATGACTGGAGCACTACACTATTGAGTAACATGAAGCAGCAGCTTAGTGACTGCAATATGGGAAGGGTGAGAAACTTCCATTTTGGGATCATACTGAGGACGTTCTTCTTTGAGCATGTATTGGGGCTAAGCCCTAGAGTTGACATTCCTCCACACTGGGTTCAAGATATGGCCCAACAACGTTGGGCAGATGCTATGCAAAGACTGGGTGGAGGTAGGGTGTCTAACCCCTACCCAGTTGACTTCTTTCCATGGTGGCGGTAGCAGATCATTGCCATCGATGACTATCCCTATGCAGGGATAGATTTCTATGGAGATATGGACATGTCCCTACCACCAGGAGCAGCATACAGTGATATAGGTAACAAATCCCAAACTGTATTTTTTGAGTTTTTTGAATTATTAAATTTTTTGTGTTTTTTTATATATTGACTCAAAAGACATGTTTTGGTGTGACGACACATAGTGACAATCTGTCATGTGTATGCAGATGTTGGACCATGACGGCCTGACGGTTTCCCTCGTCATAGATGGAGGGGAAGAGGAGATGACATCATGGGTGTGGATGCGGAGAAAATGCTCCAAAGCATCCACACAAACTTTGTATGCTTGACACACAGGGTACCCATGGCGCAAGTTGAGGACTTGCCCGAGGCCATGCAGCGCCAGGTGGTTGGCATACCACGACCATGGGTTCAATTATTCCAAATACTAGCTAAAGATATGGTGTGCTACCATGATCAGAATCCCCTCCTTCTCCATAGGCTTAGAGACCTGATAGTGATTCGTTTTTGTACTACCGTGTATCATATTTTGGTGGCTTGAAAGCCCCATTTTTGTATTATGACACTTATGTATTATGACGTCACATTTTGGATGTTTAATGAAAACCTTTTATGATGATCGATTTTATTTATTTACATGTGTGTAAAAATATATGTTTGTGATATGCTTATGTTCTATGAAACAAATGCCAATCTAACACATAGTGGGCATATGAGTCAGCAACTTGATTAAAAATTCTTGAAACATGTATGTATGTTATGTTCTCAAATTGTCTTTCTAGTAATCTCACACATAAGAATGTTCATAATAATGTCGGATCCCTAATACTATATAAGTCATTAAGCTGTGAAACCACTTAATGTGAATCAAGACGTACCTCAATAGAGAGAACACCATGTGAAATCACATCCCGCAATAACTCAATAACTGCACTATATTCAACAACATTGTTTGAAGAAGGCTGTAAACATATGCCTCCTGAAGACAATACCTAAATCGTAGGAGTATAGCTCACCCCAAGCAGCAGAGGCTGAGTTTTGAGTGTGGTGGCTAGCACCATCAATGAATCCGATGTAATCGGATGAATCCATTGACATTTTCCATAAGAAATGAAAGCTAATCAACAAAACCGATCGACATAAGAAAACCTAACTATGCAAAAAGCTGTACAATAATATACAATAATCATCCCTGGCTAAAGCTCTTGCATCATATTTTTTAAGATAGAGCCCATTTCTAGGCTCTGCGAAGGCTATTCATTCATAATTTACCAGCTCATAGGTTCCCTTCTCAAATACACGTTTGACTACGTAAGTACCATGCCATATGGGATTAAAATTCCCTGCCCCCCAGGGTTCTTTATCTTGATCCCATAAAAGGACCAAATCACCTTCACTAAACCTCCTTGGATGGATAGACTTATCGCTGCTTCAACTTGTCCATTTTCCTGAGGGTAATAAGAAGAGGAGTGATACTTCTTATACCCTAACGTCGAGGCCAACTCTTCCATCATTCTATTTTGAAAGTTTCTACCATGGTCAATGACAAGCTCTTTCGGAATGCTGAGCTGAGTAATAATTTGGTTGAATATGAAATGCAGGGCTATCTCACCATCGGGTTTAAGTGTGGGCATAGCCTCAGCCCATTTCGTGAAATAATAAACAACCACTATAATGTGATGATGCCCTTAGCCGAAGCTAGGTTGTAATCCATAAAGTCAAGGCCCCCAGTTGGTGAAGGGACCGGTGGTGATAATCAGATGTAACAGGGCTTGATGTGAGTGCATATTGCATGCAAACACCTGGCATGGGTGACACTTCTTAACCAGATTGACACAATATTTAAAAATTGACGGCCAAAAATATCTCTCTCTCAATATTTTTTGGGCTATAGAAATCCCAGATAAATGAACACCACACACCCCTCCATGGAAATCATTCAACACAACTTCAAGCTCATCATGGGTTAAACAATGGCGTAAAATGGAATCTACCCCACGGAGGTACAAAGTGTTATCCACTATAAGGTAGTTTTTAGATACGTGACGTAATCATCGTCGGTCCTCCCATGAGAGGTGAGTAGGGACCTTCAACATTTGCAAATATATGATGATATCCCCATACCATGGATCTAGAGTTGAGATAAGGAAAATATGCTCATCGACAAACGTATCCTCATAAACCTCCTCCTCCTCCACACTTGGAAAATCAGAAATGAGCTCCGCAAAAACTAATGATTTCTTCGATTTCGCTGAAACAAATTCAATATTGAATTCTTGCAAAATAACAATCCACTTATTATGCTTTCCCCCGATCATCCTTCTAGTGAGGATGAACTGAAATGGATTGACATGAGCTACCACCAAGGTGTGGTGAAGGAGAATGTAATGTCTCAATCTTTGAACTGCATGAACGGTGGCTAAGGCAAGTTTCTCCACACATGAATAATGGATTTCTGCATCTATAAGGTTTTGGATCAAATAATATATGACATGCTCATGGAGCTCCTCATCCTCCTGAACCAAAACCATACCAATCGTCTCCATGGATGTGGCCACATAAATAAAAAATCCATGGCTATAGTTGGGTGGACTAAGCACGAGGGCTGATTCTAAGGCTCGCTTAAGAGCATCAAAGGACTCCTGGGCTCGCTCATCCTAGTAGAAGGTAGTGTCCTTCTTTAAAAGACGCAGAAGGGCTTTAGTCAAATTGGAAAAGTTAACCATGAATATCCATAAGAAATTTTCCATGCCTTGAAAACATTGAAGATGTCTAATATTGCATGGGGAAGACAATTGAAGTATTGCCTCAACCTTTAAGGGATCGACTCTTATACCCTCCTTGGAAAAAATGAACCCTAACAAGCGACCAGACTTCATGCAAAATATGCACTTATGAGGATTTAACCTAACCAGGTAATGGTGGCATCTTTTGAATACTAATTTCAAATGGTATGGATGGCGCACTCTCAGCCGAGAATGAACATCAAGGTCATCCAAAAAGACTTCAATAATTGTTTTGAGATCATGAAAAATCAAGGTCATAGCCTGCTGAAATGTGGCTCTGGTGTTTTTAATACTGAAAGGTATCTTTCGATATACAAATGTACCCTAAGGACAAATAAATGCAGTTTTTTGTTGATCCTCGAGTTTGATATGAATTTGATTATATTCAGAAAAGCCGTCCATGAAGGAAAATACCTCCTTCCCTCACACCCATCCAAAATTTGATCAATAAATGGTGTGGGAAAATTATCCTTAAGGCAAGCACAATTTTAATCACGAAAATTAGTGCATATACAGATCACTCCCTACTTCTTATCAACCAGAAAAGGGTTTGAAACCCACTCCGTCAAAGGAACGGGATAGATAAAACCAGCTTTTAATAGCTTCTCTATCTCAACCTTAATAGTGGGTGCTTTTCTAGGATTCACCGCACATAAACGTTGTTGAATGGGTTTCACATTCAGATAGGTCTTAATTTCATGTTCGACAATATGAGGGTCAATACTTGGCATTTCCTCGTATGACCAAGCAAAGATGTCACGAACCTCTTTGAACAGGTCAGTATACTCCTTAATATCATCAGGGGAACAGTACGCCCCAATGTAGACATTCTCAATTTTTCCAGGATCACAAGAGATATTGATAGGAATAGTAGGTGATATATTCACCATGTTCCCATCATCCATCTGACCAGGAGAGCTCAATGGAACCACGAGACTACCAATATTCTCGCTAATAATCTCCCTAAATTATTCACACTCCAAATGATCAAGAAAGGGAAGAAAATAGGATATATGATGTAACTCTTCCCAAGGTGTCTCAACCCCAGACATGGCCTCAATAATGGCTTCATCAGATGGAAAAAAATCATCAAGGAAATCATGTGCATGAGAGGACTCAACTGCCCATGCAGGAAGCACATAAGGGTCCTCCTCCTCCGTCCACAAAGAGGAAGGACTAGGATCTGCAACACAATCAAGATTCACTTGATATGCTATCATTGCCGCAGGAAATGATACATCCATTTTGATAGGTCCATTCGAAGGACTCGGTGAAGGAAGAATCCAAGGATCTTCCATATGGGTAGTGCAAAAATACACCGAATTCAATGAAGATGAAACCCCATCGAAACTAGATCCAATCATAAGAACAACTGTAAGACAACTAAAGGTACCCATAAGGGATGGATACATACCTACACCCACACTCCCAGTTGCTGGCTGAGAATGATCGATAATAGGGATGGAAGCTCCCAATGATGCATTAACACTCGAATTTTTGAATGATGTCTGATCAATCCTAACAATATTCCCATTAAATGGAAAGCATACTACTCGAAATAGAGAAGAGGCTATGGCTCGCAAACTATACATCCAATTCTGACCCAGTAAAAGATTGTAATCAAGGGGCGCATCAACCACCTCGACCTTGATCATAATGGTCTTCCCTCCCAAATGGACCTTAAGAGAAGGAAGAATTATGTGCAGCTGAAACGATATACCATCAAAGGCAGTCAACATGTTAGTATATTGAAGCAACTCGAGAGAACCCAAACCCTTCCAGCACAACAAAGACATCATGGAAGTTGCACTGCCTTCATCAATCACAATGCATTTGATGGTCATGTTAAGACACTCTACATGAATCAAGAGAGACACGTAGTAATGCAAGCAAGGTTGTGGTCCCATGGTTTCAAATTTGATGATGGAAGAAGAGCTATCATCATTAACCCCAAGAGCAGAAAGCAAAGCTTTCCTTTGCAAAGGACAACTCTGAAGTACTTCAAGCGCAAACATCGCATAAGGAGTTTGGCCCAAATCCTCGACAACAGAATAGTTTTGGGTAGCTGAGGAATTAGGATTGTGCCTCGAATGATTTACGAATTCCTTAGGAATGCGAGGTGTGATCTCAAGTTTATCCATAGGTTTTTCAATTCACAAAGGGCTCTCGGGTGGAGAGGGTTCTTTTCCAAGGTCCGGTTGCGACGAACCATAGTCTTTCGCACAAGTCACAGCCTTAGTAGCATGCACCATGTTGATGCAACCAAGACCAGTATTGGATTTTGGTGGATTTTGATCTTTACCCGATGCACAATGAAGATCATGGGTCCTTAAGTTCATATTTTTATTATGGGTTAAAGGATTAGTCAGGACAGCTGGGCCCTTTCCTATGAACCTCGAGGCATCTTCCATACAAGGGCACAAGTGAGTGAGGTGGTCATTCTTACACAATTTGCAAGGAAACTTAACCTTACATTTAGACTGCTTTTCACCCCTAGCATTGCGAGCATTCTGGTCATTAAAATTTGCATTTTCATTCCTATTCCCACCCTTACGAATGTTTCTACCCTTTTTCCTATTCATTAGAGGAAATTTGGGGTCTAAAATGGGCCTTATAAGAAAACGTGCCAAAATAAGTTTTTGTGAGTTGGAATTCAAGAACCAATAGAATTTCAATAAAATAAGTCAACCATAATGGTTGAATTGACATATTTGTCATTAAAAAAAACTACTTTTTTTGTTCGTATTTTCGACATATCTCATTGTGTTTTTACTCAAAGTTAGATCGGGAGAGCTCATTGGATGCAGAATTTGATTCCCCATCCAACGAGTACCCACACTACATAATTTTGACGGACCCCTCTACCCCAAAAACAAGAAATACCTGAAAAACATGATGATGACATCATCATCACATTTTTTCAGGTATTTCTTGTTTTTGGGGTAGTGGGGTCCATCAAAAGTATGTAGTGTGGGTACTTGTTGGATGCGGAATCAAATTACGCATCCAACGATCTCTCCCGATCGAACTTTGAGTAAAAACACAGGGAGATATGTCAAAAATACGAACACAAAAGTAGTTTTTTTCTTTCTTCCTCCAAAATTAATCAATATTATTTTATTATTTTAACTATTATTTTATTATTTTCCTTAGGAGTCCCATTTTAGACCCCAAAATTCCTCTAATGCCTTATGGGCTGCTGTTTTCCCTTCTGGTCTGACAATTGCATGAAAAGTACACTCACCGTTTGAGTGGGTTGAGACGAACCCATGGCTTGTCTTGACGTGGATTGATTAATAGACAATTGGCTCACTTGTTTCAGAATCAAATCCACAGGTTTGGTACTTGTACACCCCATAATGCCATTGGCATGTGGTCTAGGCTTGATCTTGGGATCGAAACTAGAACGCAAAGCGTTAGGTATGATCTCATACAGATGTCTGGATTGAGTATAAATCAAATCCAACTCCTATGCCCTAAAAATCACTTGTTCCTCATTCTGGACTTCGGATGTAGAAACATCCTTCGTGATGTATGGTAACAATGATTTGAGGAACCATTCAAGGAGAAATTATGGCAGTATGAAGGCATTAATCAACCTCTTTCGTCTACACCACTCTTGGATATGGTCCAAGATATGTGCAGATTTATCTTGTCGAAATGTCGACAAGAGTTTTGTACCAATGTTGTAATGCACAGGTAGCTAGAAGTGATTGAGGAAAGTCATAGCAAGGTCATCAAACAAAATGAATGCCCCCTTTGGTAACTCTATATACCATTTCATTGTAGGCCCGATGAGGGTGCGTTGAAACAGCCTTAAACTTATTGAGTCGTCATGTAAGGAATTGGAAGAGCACCAAAGGTGAAAAGTAGTGATATGTTCACTAGGATCTTCTCCTGCTTTGCCCTCGAACTTGGGAATGTCCAAGGGAATCTTGTTGGGGACAGCTGGCCAAGCCGGGTCATGAGATACCAAACCGTTCATGAGTCTCAATAGGTCAAGTAAGTTTAACGTTGTGAGGAAAGGGAGCCTAGGTTGAGCCGTTCTATGCCACGCTCCTTAATAATTTTGGTTCATATAAGGCTGATTATTGTAAATACCATGGCCATGGCCATAATATATTCCTCTTGTTTGACCCGTGTAGGGCCGCATGGAAGCAATATGATGTGGTGTACCTTGACTAGGTGGCGCTACAAAGCCATAATTAGACGAGTAGGAAAGTTGTTGACACCCATACCCATAGGGTTGATAGTTTTGTCCATACTGCGGTCCATAAGGTTGTCCATGAGAAGCTCCATAAGGTGTCCCATGGGATGTCCCATGAGAATATCTATAGCTAGGTATATGGGGAACCCCTTTTGATGGACCATAAGATGATCCAGAAATAGGAATATGACCTCCTTAGACAACAAGAGGTACTTGACTCTGAGATACTACCATGCAAGTAGTACGAACATGACTAGTAGCAACATTCTGGCCCAAAGGACCACGTGAATGAGGGGGAGGAAGGGTTGTCAAAAATGCATTCGAAGGAGTAGGATTTGAGGATGAAGGGACATGTGAAGGAATGTAAGAAGTGATCCCTATGGTCACTCGTCTCGGTTCTGGTATCCATATATGACTACTAGCACTAGGTCTAGGATGGACATGTGAGGTAGCTTCCACCACCGGGATGGAAGGTGTAATGTGACTTGTCCTCCCAAATCTCTCCGCATGGAAAGGAATAGGAGTGCCCCCAGGCGTAGTGCTAGGTTCAATCTCTGACTCGACATGATGTGTTGGATTGTGTGTAGGGATATTATGTATGCCATAACGAATATAACTAGTGCTTGTGGGTTCATGATGAGTCTTGTCACCTAGTAACCAATACCGATGACCTGTGAATGAGGGATCATAACTAGAATGTGAAGGTATATCTAGTGAAGGATCATATATAGGATTAGAATATACATCCCCAAACTCGTGAGGTGGAGAGGACATCTCAGGAATCTCGACCTTGTGATCTCCCATCGTGTGTGAATCAATGTGAGAAGTAGTTCGGCTGGACTATTTTTTTCTCTCTCCCAAAAGAGGAGGAGACATGGAAGGCATAAGTCCTGCTAAACAACGAGAATGGTGAAGTGTTGCGCCCAAATCCATAATGACTCAAAAAATGAAAAATACTTTATCTAACTACGCAAACCCTAGGAAAATTAGTATGCACAGAGCATACACCTATATAATGTAAATCCAAATCACAAGCAAACAAGGGTAGGATATGTGAGCTTCCAAATGAAGCAGGTATGTCTCACCTAGGAGAGGCTTGAGACTCCCATACACAACAAGTGGAGGTTTGTAACCAATTATAGTGGCCCTCAGCTTCAATGCATATAGCGACTGTGCTGTCTGACCCCTACCTAGCCAAGACACCAGCAGAATAACCTCTGCGAAGTACCCCATCGATAACCTAGGTAAGGAAACTAAGGTCACCTTAATATAATCAATGCTCAGGAGGACAGTCGTAGGCAAGATTGATGGTATGGGCAGGGTAGCAAAGTGAAAAACTCTTGAAAGAGTCCCCAGATATGAATGCAATTCTAGAAATATCTCCGGTGCTACTCAGTTATGACTAGGGGTCATCCCAATAAATAACTGCTCACACTGCCTCGTGCTTAACTCCCTTGTAAGAGGAGGATCCTGAGAAAGACTAATTATATAAAGGAACTTCACACTCTCACCTGGATAGACACATAATTGTTTCGTTTAGTGGTCTTGGAGAATTTACTCACAATGAACTATTCCAAGACCCTAAAACCTAAACTTGTTGGTGCACCCTATTAAATAAAAGAGTGTAATTAATTTTATTATGCATTGATTTTAATTGGTTTATTACTCAAAAAGGTTAAATGGTCGTGCAACTAATGATGTTATGAGGAAACAAGAAGTAAAATGCACACCTAACAATCAATGCAAATGCATCGTGTCTAATGAAAAATAGGGTATGCTACTATGTGAAGTGCAAAATTTTCCTTCAAATGAAGATGCAATCATTCCTATATGAAGGCTTGACTAGTACTTCTCCAAGCAAACCTAATGCAAGTACCATGCAAAATGCAAAAATGCATAATGATGCAAAAAGCAAATATTTTTGTATTTTATGAATTAAAATAAGATAATTATAAAGCAAAAGAATGAGTCTACCACCCTTAGAATATACAAGCACTATCAAACAACACCCATGCAAAGCACTAAGGTAAAAGAGACCTAATGCACTAATCCCAAAAAAAAAAATTGGAATGACAAGAACATTCTCAAAAAATTCAATACTAAAAAGCATCTCTGGTCAGAAACAGAGGTGTATACAGACTCTAGAAGCATTCAAGAAGACTCATCAATCATCCAAACTCACCCAGTAACACTTAATCTTCCCCAAAAAGGGAAAAACTCATGGCATACGCAACTGTGTGCAGAAAACCCGTGTATATACACGAATATCCTAGTAAAAACCACATGTACACAAGACTATGAAGACAAAACTCACATACAGGAAGAAAAAGAGATAAAAAAGAAGGTAAACAGATAAGATGAGACAAAATTTACTCCTATCAGACACTACCAGGCAAGCATGCCCCCAAACCCAACTCAGAAACAAAGAAATTAGAGCAATTCAAGAACATTGAATGCTGATAAAACCCCCAAAAGAAATGACTAGGAACTCTCCAGTATGGTCGCCAATTCTGTTATGGAGAAAACTTCGTATGTCTTGGGGTACCACAACAAATAGGGTAACCGTAGAAATCAATCCTTTCCCATATGCAAGAGAAACCAAATATCTAACACTAAAGGATCTCGAAGCATACCTTATTCCAAATGGTTGATGTAGATCCCCATTAAGCTTTCCACTCCCGCTTGTATTAGCAATTTGCTCTCTCAACATTCAGCAAACAAGACAAACATTCCATATGATGGTGTTAGACCTACTATAGCATATATAATCAATAACATATAAGCATTTAAAAGAATCCATGGATTCAATACTCATTTAAATACACGTTCTTGGAAAGGAAAAGATAATTCTATTAATATAAAATAGAGATTACAATAGTGACAACCTCTATCGGCACGTCTGCAAATCGGAGAAACTGATTCCTCCACTTAGGCTTCCACCACTTCAATCCTCCATCTCTCGATAGAAATCTCACAAGCAAAGGAAAGCTTAAGAATAACACAAAGTGATCCAAGGGACAAATGGATGCAGACTCAAGTATAAGCTTCGTCAACAATGGACTATAGTTTTATTTCTCTTCAATTCCTATCTCTTCAATGTATCCAAAGGGATCCTTATATAATGCTTCAATGGGGTAATGGAAGGTCAAATCCGAGCGATCTCAAAGAATATGGAAGACTAAGAGACAAGTGACTCAGATCCACATCGAGGAAAACTCCAAAAGTATTTGTCATTTTGCACACATCCCAATGTACACAGGTTTTAGGGTCATATCCATGTACATACGCGAGAATAGGTTTAAAAGTTGCATATGGAAAATAATGCATGTTTTTAGGGATGATCTAGGAAACATCAAAGGTAAAAAAATGGTCCATGTGGTCTAAAAATTTTGCAGAGGGACAGGGAAGGCCATAAAGGTGTGATCCACCATGTGTGGTAAAATCAGCTGTAACACTGCTTTAGTGAATCTTCATTAGTAGGCTTCAAACTATCATCTTCAATTTTTGACTTTGGCTTCTTCACAATTTGTTTCTCTTTTGATTTTACATTCTTGTTTCCTTGAGTCAAGAGAGCATGATCCCTTCCCTTGGAAGAATTAAGGACACCTATATGGATCAATTTATCTTTCTCCTTTGTTAGTGAATCAAGAAAATAATTTAAAGAAGGCATTTTCCACTTAGGAACAACAATCCTAGTAGCATGAAAAGTAGACAGAAAAACTGAGTAATCAAGACCCAATTTAGAAAGAATGGAAATGATTAATTGATCACCTTCTTTCTCGATCCCACATTGCTTGATCATTAGAAAAAGTGACTTGAACTTGGTGAAGAAACCCTCAAGATATTCGAAATTGCTTGGACTCAGTGAGAATAACTCAATATCCAATTGATGTGCTCTTAGATCATCTTGAACTCCAAAGACACAATAGAATTTGGGCCCAAAATCTAACAGATTCCATGTCTACAATTCGACAGACACATATTTGTTATTCGACAACATCAATTTTTTTGGTCGTTGTTGGCATATCATCGGATATTCAACCACATGCCAAACTCTGTCAACTTTTCGATGTACTATGCCGAAGTCTTTCACCACTAAGTTGTCGAATTTCCAAATGCCAAGTTTTCGAATATCTGACTTCTCCTTGTCAAAGTTGAGCCAGTTCCTTTGTAATTTTTTGAGGTTATGGTGTTGAATGTTAGAGGAATTGGTTGTTAGATTTCCGACTCTACGTTGTCGAATTTGCGATGGCCATTTTGTCAAATTTTTGACTGTTAGTTGTCGAATTTGTGACTCATAATTGTTGAATTTGTGAGGGCCATCTTGTCAGATTGTCGAAACAGGGATTTCACTTAGTGAACATCTCACATAGCACGTGCGATGATGAGATATTAAAGAATACCCTTAATTTCCAGAGATATTGACCCAAACTATTCTTGTTGAAACCCCCTCCCAATACTTAAAACCTCATCCCCACCCTTTTTTTATAGGTCAATCCTTATAAACCACCCTACCCACCCCCACCTTAAACCCCTTATCCCCCCCAATACCTGCAATATATTGGTTCAATTTTTAATAATTTTAAAACCCACAATATGAACTAACGTGATAGGATATTGGTCAACAAGTGAAGCCCTCGAGATTGTCGAGGACGATGTCTTGAATTTCCATCTTCACGTTGTTGTTTGTGCGATGCCAATTTGGTTGGATTTTCGATAGTGAAGGGGTCGAATTTGTGATGATATCGAGTTGGTTTTTCGACGAGCCTAGTATAATGTCTGACGATGTCTCGTCAGATCTGTTTTGTCAAAGATATGGGGACCTCGTTGGATGAGGGTCACATGTTGTCAGATAACCAATGGGCTATTGTATTGTTAAAAAATATTGGTATTCAACAAGGGTGGGATGTAAATATTTTTTGGTATTCTAACAAGCAACAATAATCTATACCTTATATCAGAAGGCCTAACCCTCCAACTTGGGTATTCATCAATTTCGCTTTATTCTCAGATGTCATAAGAAATATTAGTTCAGTCATAAATTATACACATTGCAGAAAGTGATTAGATTGCATTCCATTGAGTGTATTTTCATTTTTTTGGCAAGAGATTGTATTCATATACTTTCCTAGAAACACAAAGTGACTAGTTTCAAGAAGACTACACATCATTGGAAGAGTGGGATGTTACTTCTCAGCCTTGATACTAATGCATATCACCCAAGCCACAGTAGAACATGGGAATCTAAAATGTATGATGGATCAATTGACCCCTAACTCTATCAATTTAAAAGTGAATCAACCAAGGAGAAAGAAAAGGAATTCAGACCAGAATATCTCAACTAGGCTCCATAGACCAAGGAAAGGAGTCAAGAAAAATTGAGGAAGAAAAGGACTCTCCAAACAGAGAAACACATGAGACCATCTACTCTCCATCAAACTTCTCCCAGGTGTAATTTTATTATTTCTCTACATCCATTGGGGCATACTAATGTAAATCAACCAATTTTGTATGGTTAATCTTTTTAACAATATTTGGTGATTTGATTCATTATTTTGGTTTATAATTTCAGTAATTCATGGTTACTTGGTTTATTTAACATCAGTTAACGATTGTCTAAGTCACAACTTTTAGATTAGGATTTCTACTATTTGTTGTTATAGAAAACCCCATAACACCAAGGAAGGAGATTCCTTCTATGTAATGTAGTCCCTCATGGAATCCCCTTTATCTAATGCAAGAAAGGGAATATACTTTGCTAGGAACTATGGATTTAGAAATATTAGCATTGGATTGTCACTTCTCTATATATCATAGCGAATCTTGGATGTGGTTTTCACATATGTATGGTAGTAGTTCTAAAACGATAATTACATGGGAACAACACAATATGGTTAGAATGAGAAAGTGAATGAATAATTAATGAAATATGGATGAATTCCTTTATGCTGCAAAATTCAAGGAAATTTGTTTCATGCTTGCATTACCACCATATTCCTTCTCAATAATCCCATTATCATTCCTTGGGAAGCTAATTCCAAAAAATGGTCAAAATTAATTGACATAGGTAAGGGTTGAATAACTCATAATTAAATATGGGAAACACTAAAATATTCTTATTTTTATCTTAGCCTTTTTAGGCTCCTTTCTTCTCCTCTCTTGGATTCATAACTTCTTTATTTTCCATTTTATCACTTTGGTGGGTTTATTATAGACCAAAATGTACTTGTGTACAAAACCAAAGTATAGTATGGGAATGGTTCACTGTTTGGTGATCCGTTAGTGTATGAATTCTAAAATCACATATGTATATGCTTCTAGAAAAGTTTCATTGGAAATATACATCCATAATCTAGGGTCAAAATTATAGTATTACATAGTTTGTATGGATATTTTTGGAAATGGGGCCACTGGATAATAATTTTATCAATTTTATGATTATCTCAATTACTTTAATTCTTGTGTAGGTTTCCTTTTTCTTTTTCAATATGTTCGTAATCTCGAAGGGTAATTAACATAAGATGGTAACACATGATGTTTGTCTTTTTCCTTTTTGCATCTCAACTAATTCTAGGATGGGTCATGGATTATGGGATATATCCTTCCTCTTCTTGGGTCAAGAGAGAACAACATCATTTGGTTTTGTTTTTCTCAATAGAATTAGTGCTTTATCAAAATCTTTGACATTAGTTTCTTGTAGCATTTTCATGGGGAGGCATAAATTATTTCTTTGGTTTCTTTTCAGTTTTGCAATGTCTGGCCAATGTTCAAACTCATGTTTGATCACCTTATCATTGAAAATGAATGGATAAGGGTTGGCCTCTATTTGGTATCCTATTTAAATTATTGGATTGATATAAATATTATCCATGGTGGTATCAAACTTTATCCCCTTCTAATAGTGGTTGATCATGTGAATCTATAATCAAAGCTGGTATAGAGTCACCACATTCTCGGTTGTATCAATTTTTATTAAAGTACTTTTCATTAAACTCAATCACCAATAACATTCAAAATAATATCTTCTAATTCTTATGTTATGGTAATTTACAGAATTCAAAATTTCATTTATGATCTTGGGAAAGTATATCTCTACCCAAATGTATGAGAGGTTGGGATCTCAAGTGTTTCGACTGGTTCAATCATACTTTGTGTGCTAAAAGACTTTGGAGGAGTCTTTTTGGAGATGATTTCCTATACAAATATTACTTGTTATTTGATACTTTTACCTACAACAAATATTTTTGTAGAAGCTACTTAGTAGTGTGGTGAGGCATGAGGTCATGGGATCGACAAGGCATGAGACTAAGAGTTGATCACGACTTCAAAGGTAGATTTAGAATAATATATACTTTTTTATATGGATATAGCCATAAGGAATATTAATAGGACTATGAGTTTTCATGCCCAAACACATGATTTTTACAAAACTAATAAGGAGTGTATGTAAAATCCTTTAGACATTCGTTTTGTTTAGGTATTGAATCAGAGTTGGAAGGGGAAAATATTGATTATGAAGGTAAGTTCTTATCCACTGAAAATATTTTTGTTTACTCTAATTGAAGGATTTAGATTTATCCCAAAGAAAAAACAACAGTATGAATGTAGCTTTGTCTGAGGCAATGAATAGGTATATTTTAATGGATTTCCAATAGTAATGTTTTGTGTGAAATCCATTGTTGAAGGAATGGAATATCATGGATTGGAATACACTATCAGTATCCTATGGCACCCTATCTCTTTCCCTTTGATTCTGACATATGAATGAATACATAATACAATTCTAAACCTCAGTGTCATGTTTGACATAGGTCCCAACACAGTAAAATCCACTTAGAAGTCAATAGAAAAAGCAAAAAGCATGCCATCCTAGAACATGGTATCTTGGACAACAGAAGAAATAAGAAATAAACATTACAGAAAAATTAGAAAACAATGGGAAAACAACAAACTTAAAAGAACTTTATCCATTTGAGGACTAAGCCAAGGGAAAAATTCCTTTCATCCCTTAAAAAAAAACTACCAATTCCCATGAAGTGAAAGAAGAGAAGTGATGTGAATACCTTGGAAGCTTCAACGCATTTGTCATCTATGAATTTGAGATGGGGGCGTAGTTTGGAATGGTTAAATACCATCTCTTATTTTGTCAGCAAGAAGTATATTATATACTCGTGATTGTTAATGACCTTCATGACCACACCCATCATTCTCATAAGAATCAACTTCCTACCCTGACCATAACTGAGATAACAAACATAAGTGCAAGAACAAAGTTATTACTATTGGGTGGTAGCCATTATTTCAGATAGGAATCAAGTACTCCATCAAGAGACCTACATAAAGTAGGAACTAAAGTAATCAACTTGTTCAATTGTTCTTTTATATAAAAAATAAAACATACAAAAAAAATAAAATTATAAGAACGCATGCTCTGAAGTAAAATTATGTTAGGAAGGGATCTGAAAAATATTACCAGCCCAACCATGTCAAAAATCCAATCCGACAACAACAAGAACAAAAAAACTGGAAATCTACAAGTACAACACAAAAACATGTTTAATGAAAAGACTACTTAATCTTATTATGAATCTCAAAATTTGATTTCTTATTTCCAAAGGACTTCTTAGTATTCTTTGCAAATGTTTGTAAAACATGAGGCCAATTTAGAAACACTATGGCTTCTGTTCAATATAATTTATGAGATTAACAAAGATATGTTTGACAAGAGCTTACATAATCAACAAACTTCTGAATTGGGGCTTTAGCCTTTTGAGTTGTATCAACCAAATGAACAATCTGAGATAAAACAACATCTGAACCTACTTGTTGTCACTTGAATTTGAAGACCCCCTTTTAAGTTCATAGTGTCTCCTATGATTACCCCCCCAACCTCCTTTGACATTGGTGCTGACCCACTAGTAATCATACTCTAATTGACATGGTTGGAACCCCATACTACTTCCATCAGATGGGACCTTTGAACCTGGGTATGCTTTGAGAATATCACTCCTTTGAATAAACTATGCATCAATTTATTTTTCTCCCACATGCTTTCCATATACCATACATAAAAAAACATGTATCACATCTATGAATTCATATATAATTATTTATGACTAACAATATAAATAGGATAGTCTAATATTTTTCCTTTAAGAAAGTTTCCATCCTTTGTGATAAAAGCGAGCTACATTAGCTCACAACTAGAAACGATCTCACTAAAATATTCAATAACAAAGGAACGAAAATGTATACCATAAAAAGGTAAAATGCAACATGCATAATATATCTCAATCAACCTTACCATTATACACTATGTCAAAATAGTAAAGTGCATCGTAAATTTTCATCCTTTTAATACATAGGAAAAGTTCGACATGAAGAAAGGTACCCCAAAAGTTGAAATTTAGCATTGAAGTAAACACAATAATGGCTAAAGAATAGTTATAAACTTTCTTAGAATTATCATAAACATGGAAGCCTTGCTATCATAAACAATGGGAAATTTTTTTGGCATTTACTAAGGGTCATTCTCAGACTTATATTATGCATCATGAGGTGGATTATTGAAATTCATATCTCAAAGAACAATTCTCGGCATAATAACAACCCTAAAACATGAATTTTGATCAGTCCTAAGTCATGTTTGGACAATTTTGAATGCAGTTGGGCATTGGATCCAAAGTTATGGGAAATCGTTTGGGCATAAACAACCCTAGAAAAGGCAGATATGGGCATAATATCGGCCCTACACAGTGGTAATGTTCAGTAGTTACAACCCTTAATCAAGGAGGACAAGGACTATTACATAGCATGATATGAGGGATTCATAGCTTATGGTCATCACTAAAAAATATGTAGAAGAATTATGGGTTTCTTTATTGGAGAATATGGTGTCGATCCAACCTAATGCAAAGGGATTTTAATTATAATTTTTGGCTGAGTATGACATAGTGCAAATTGTTGGTAAGTGCTCTCGTTTATGGACGAATCTTTCCTCTTTATGAATCCATAGAAACTTGGATTTAGTCAACCTATCAATTAGTTAACAAAGATTTTATTTGGGTAGGAATTCCAATCTTTTGTTTGAATAATTGAATGGGATACCCTTACCACAATTGGTAACAATCTAGGAAAGTTTATTATTATGGACCTAGAAACAATAAGGAAGTATACTACATCTATGGACTGAACTTGTATTTACTTATATTTAAGTGAAGGCATCATTGGAACAATTGTGTTTGAGTTTGAAAATCATAGTTTGAAATAACTTTTGGACTATAAAACCATACTATTTTTTTGCAAAATTTTCTTTGAGTGTTAGCTCATGGAGTTTCCATGTTCAAAGACAAAAGTATCCAAATATTTTAGGTCGAAACAATTAAAATGCCATTAAATATAATTTTTAATTTTATAAATTATGATATTTAAATAATATAATTTAAATTGATGACTATGTAACTTTATGGATTTGTTAGGAACTAGTTATGGCCAATTAAGTACATTTTATGAGTATAATGAAAAATAAACCTCTTCATAACTATATTAACTTCTCAAATCTTATTTTCAAAGTTGAGCTTATGATATAGGTTCGAATACACTCTAGCTCCTTGCATTAGGTATTCCAAAAGCTCACTCATAAGGAGAAACATATTACAGAACCATATTTTACCCACCCAGAGACTATTACATACCTTGTCCACAATGGATTCCATGCTACAAAAATAAATTACCACATCCATAATTTATTATGTTGCTTTCTCTTGATAAATATCATGAGTCCAAGTGGAAACCTTGAAAAACTTTAGGTCAACCAGTTGAGAAAAATAAACCAAGTGGTGAGCTTGAAATAATTTCCATAATTAAAATTATGTTTCTTTCCTATAGTTCTCTTGATGAATATTACGAGTCGAATTGTAAAGCTTGCAAAACATTGGGTCAATTGCTTGAGAAAATAGGCCAAGTGGTGAGAAAAAGATGGGTCCAAATGGTGAGGTTGGAAACATTTTAGTTGGGTATCGTTATATTAATATCACAGTTAGATTGACACACACCAAATCTAAGTCTTGTGAAAATGCATAGTCCATGTGCCGAGAAAATTCGTTGATTGAGCTCGCAGGGTAATATAATTGCACAACTCATCTCTAACTTCACAAAGTCTCATCAATTTAAACTTTAAAACTTAATTCCATGCTGGATGTGGGATAAAGTTCTTTGGGAAAAAATAAAAAATACCTAACCCTGCTAGCTATTCATTGCCCAGTTCCACAAATTAATCTTTCATTTGTTCATAGCCAACGATATCATTATTTAAACAAGGTATTTTGTGCACTACATATCAACGTTCGATCTACAGGATATGTGGACGGTTGAATCATGATGAATGAGATATCAAAATAATTTCATCATATTGGGTGGTCTATTAAAACATACCTTTCAGATTTAGATCAATCCATGAATACAATGATACTGAGGCTTTGTGCCCAGTGCCCACAAAAGCCCTATGGAGGTTACAAAGAAGCAAATCTCACCCAAGTTTAAGGAGGAAAATCCCCCCTAAAAATACAAAGTGAATCCCAAAAACCATGGTCCAAAACCAAAACAAATTCTTAGATTTGGAAGTATTTCATGTAGGGAAGGAGACAGAACCAAGGTCATATAAAAATGCTAGGGGAGAAAAATGTTGATCCTAATTAAAAATTGAAAAATATATTCTTTCAAACAGTGAAAATTGGAAAAGATCAAATAGTATTTTAAAAAGGATATACAAACAACACCCAAAATTCAGCCATACCTAGCAAAGGTAAATACAAGTTGGCACAAGTCCATCCCTACCTTGAATGGAAAAATAGATGTCTTATGAGAGGGTTTTCTGTCAATTTGTTCCTTTGAAAAAAATAAGTGAAAGTACTCTATATCAATGATCTATGGTTTTAGGTTAGTTTCTAGAGTGAAAAATATACTTACCATGGTATGCGTTTTTACAAATAATTTCAGCAAAAGCTAGAGTTCTTGGGATCTATTAATTTCAGCAATATAAATAATGCAATTTAGAAATCTTATTTGATATAATCGGACAATTCTCCACTTGACCTTTTGATACAAATATGTGTGGAGATGGATTTTAATTGAGGGTTTGCCAAAATAAATACTTCTGCAAAACAAATAAAATATAAAGTGTATCCACTTATTAGAATATGAAAATATTGGGTTTCATTGTAGGTTTTGCCATGAATATAGTCACACAATATCTTCATGCAAAAAATTGACAAAACTAATAAGTTCCAAAGGTGAAAGGAAATAGGAACTAGAGCAATCAGATTTCTTAGTTCACAAAAGAAAAAATACAAGTGTGGAGGTTTCAGATGCATTTTGTTGAAAAGAGAAATTAATCAATACATCCAAGGAACCTATCAAGATGTAGATTAACAAGAGGCAATTAATAATGAAGCTCATGAATATAGATAAATATATATATAAATAAAAGAAAATTCATTGTCCTTTAAAGAGTGAATGTGAAAACTTTAAGGCTACAAATAAGAAAAGCGCATCAACAAAGATGGCATAGATTATATAGTACCATCATGTAGAAAATTGACAGAATCAATAACTTCCAAAGTCAGATGGATATGGAAATTGAAGCAATTAGTTGACTGAGGCTCACAAATGAAAGATGAAAGAATGGAGGTTTCAGATGAATTTTTCTAAATAGAATAAGTTGATCAAGGTGTCAGGGAGCCTATGAGCATGCAGATTCAACTAAGTTAATCAATAACGAAGCTGATGAATATAATGTATATATAGTATATACATTTTTTTAATGAGAAATACTATGGTGGAGGACACCTTTTAGGTGAGTAATCCCATCATCAACAATCCTAGATTGGGAAGAAGATAACCAGTAAAATAGCATCGTGAGGTGAGTTGGGAAGATAACCCTTCAATGGTTGTTGATCTTCCTAGATAGGATGGATGGGGTCACTGGGATGGATGGTGTTTCTGGTCTTGTTGGGATCGATGGCTCACTGGATAGGATGGATGTGATCACTGGATGAATTGCTGGCTAGGATGGCTAATAAATAAGGGGGGAGGGGAGAGGAAGATAGTCCTTCTCACCTAATATTCAGAGCATTTTAGGAGTATAATTACTCCATAAAATTGGAAAGGCACTGGCCTAGAGATGCTGCACTAAAAAGAAGAGTTTCATCCTTTTATGGCTGGTAAACCCGAAAAGAAACTTGGCCCCACCCTCATACATAAGAAAAAATCAGGGTTTGCTAATAGCTCACCAGTAACATACTCTAATGCTACTACTGGAATGACATAAAGGAAAGGATATATACATACATTATAAAATTACTCTCTTGGACTTCTTGGCCTACAAATAAATTAGATCTATTTTTAAAAATAGTTGTGAAAATACTGTATTCTACAACTTACTAACTCATAAAAATCAGAATTTTATTTTCCTAGTTATTCAATCATAGAAACAACTTGATCAATCAAACTAATTATGTTAAGTTTATAGATCATATATAACAAATTTATCCTGAATGTATTGTAATTATCATCAACAACTAAATGTGCATGACTAGACATGCATAAATGCCCAATGCATAGTTCAAACAAATAATAAAAAATATAATTATACCTTGATTTGTGGATATTCACATTGTCTTCTTTTGATTTACCTTTCAAAACAGCATTCAACATACTTCAATTTTTTTCGTATTGCAATAATTTCATGTTAGGACCCATGAAATATATATTTGTATGTTTATGAAAATAACAAAACCAATCTAAATAAATACAATACTTTTACAATGTAAATTACAATACTATTCAACTATTCAAGTAAATTAATTGTTAATAATAGATCACATGAGAAAACATGGAGAACCAAAAACACTATGTATATAAGGCCATCGATCACATCAAAATGCTATTTCTTGCCCCTTAACTATAAAAATGTTTCTCACTGCTATCTGTAACAAGTTCCAATGGAGGAGTCAAATAGAAATAGTAAAATTTAAACACTACAATTATATAAATAATTATTTTTAATGTATTCTTCCTTACCATTCATTGATCTCCTCTTTGTTTGAGGATAATTTAATATTCTCTACTAAACAGGACCAACCATGTGAAAGTGGAAGCTCTTATGGCCCCTTCCCCCCGCCTCACATCACTCTCAATTTCCCAAACCCAATGCATCAACTTGCAAATAACAAATTACTGCAAACTATTTCACTCAATAGATGAAAGAAGCTTACATTAAATCACTTTTTAAATCATTCATTAAACCATTCAATTATTCAACATCTAAAAAAAATTCATTAAACCATTCATTTAGTTAATAACCGATAAAAAAATCAGTAAACCATTCATTTAACCATTTATTCCTGAAATAGAGGAAAAACCCATGTAATAAAATTGATTATAAATAAGAATTACTAAAAAATTCTTTAGTCACTTCCCTTTTAATTTTCTTATATTTACATATTTATCCAGAAGCACATCTTCCGGAATCTGCTCATCGGTCTCCCTACTAAACTGCTCGCAAAGTTTAACTTGCGGCAAGGGGTTATGAATTTCTTCAATAATGTAAAAACGTCTCATTAATTTATTTGTATTTTTATAAATACAAGTAATTCATTTAAAAAAACATTACAAAGGTTTTTTTTTACCTGGCATGAACACATCAACATGTTCATCATTATCCTGTACAGGTTCAACCTGTTCAGTGTTATCTGCATCTATATGCTCTACAATTGAACTGTGGTGAATTGGAATTAATGTTCATCATCTGCAATTATCTATTCAAAATAGTATCATATTAATAAATTCATTACCATAAATTGAAGCATCATCTTCATCTGGTTGGTGTACATCCTTGACATTAACGGGATCATTACTTTCCTCCTAAAAAAGGAATAAATATTGTATGTTCAGTTTTTATAACGAATAAATTGCATGAGAATTAATAAATTATCATTAAACTATATAGTTTTTATATACCTACGCACCAGATGGATCTGCAGAAGATCATGTAGTATGCCCAAACAAGCTTCTTTGGCATTTAACAACGGTGTCAAAGCCTTATTCGAAGCCAAGCTTCATGTCTTCCTCAGTGCGCAGTTCTTTGAATCTGTCGGCCTGCATATTTGCATGATGTCATTATTTTACATTTTTTCCAGAATAAAACAAAAATAATTTTCTATATATTGTTTGGATGCAGTTTCGGGTTTTTGAAACTTACATATCGGGCCTGTTATGGAGAGAAATTCCTATGGCTTGGGGTACCACAACAGACAGCTTGACTCCATAAATCAATCCTTTCCTATATGCAAGAGAAACCAAATATCTAACACTAAAGGATCATCATTCGTACCTTATTCTGGACGGTTGATGTAGATTTCCATTGAGCTTTCCAACTCCAGCTTGAATTCATAAATTTCTTCCTCAACATTCAATAAACAAGACAAGCATGCTATATATAATCGTGTTAGATCTACTCTAGAATATATAATCAATAACATATAAGCATTTGAAATCATCCATGGATCAAATATTCATTCAAATACACATTATTGGACAGGAAAATATATTTCTATTAATATAAAATAGAGATTACAATAGATACAACCTCTGTCAGCATGTCTGGGAATCAGATAAACTGAGTCGCCCACTTGGGCCTCCACCACTTCCATCCTCCATGTCTCGATAGCAAGCTAACAAGCAAAAGGCAAGCTTGGGAAGAACACAAAATTTCTCCAAGGGACAAAGGGATGCAAACTCAAGTATAATCTCCGGCAACAATGGACTATAGTTCTCTTGTTGTCAATTCCTCATGCCTTCAATGTATCCAAAGGGTTCCTTATATATCTCTTCAATGGGGTAATTAAAGGTTGAATCCGAGCGATCTCAAGGAATATGGAAGGCCAGGAGACAAGTGATTTGGATCCACATCAAGGAAAACTCCAAAATAATTTGGCCTTTTGCACACATCCTGATGTACATGGTTTTAGGGGTGAAACCCATGTATATACGTGAGAAAGGGTTTAAAAGTCATGTATGGAAATTTTTGCATGTTTTTAGGGATGGTCTTAGAAACATCAAATGTACAAAAATGGTCCATGGGGTCTAAGGAGTCCACAAAGGGACAGGGAAGGCCATAAAAGTGTGATTCACCATGTGTGGTAAAATCAGCTGTAACAGATGCCCACTAATGTGTGAGGTCATAGGGGTCATACGATGGCTGAAATACATAATAAGTCCATCCCAGAAGTGACGTGATGAAGAACCCAGTAGAAGAACCAGCCATCCAATCAACACTATACAATGATACAACTCTGCACATAACTGCAAATAGATATAGCAGTCCTGGATACATAAGAGTACAATGGCCATGAATAGGCATGATACAAGATGACATATGTGGTCATCGCCATGTACAATATAAATAGATTAGAATCTCCATGATGAAGATATACAAAGGATCATGATCTCCATGAACGCTGAAGATATATAATAGACCAAGATCTCCATAATGGCTATAAATGTTTGACATATACTAAAATCAAGTCATGAGAGCTGAAATCTCATGAACACTGGCATGATCAAGGAGGTAGCATATAAGAGGTGCCACCAATCTGGAAGGTCTTCTACACAAACTACTACGAGTACATGTCCTACTATGTCAATAGAGGTGTTGAGGTTGAACATAGTAGTCCATCATCTGATTACTGGTCAATGATGTATACCGTTAATAGACGCGAGATCACCCATTGATAATGAAAACAAGAATCAAGGTACTAGAGTGCAAACTAAAAAATGTGAATATATGTGTTGAGGTTGAAAACTTGAGAGAATCCATCGATCAGGGGACATTGATGTATTCCCAAAAAACTGTCGATGGCGAGAGAACCTACCACTGATGACTGCAAGTCTCAAGGAACTCAAAAATGACTCTAGATTCATATCCCAGAATAAATGATCTGAAGTCAATGGGATGAAATCCACTGAAAGGAGGGAATTAAGGCATCCCCCATCATTTAACATGAGGTACTCAGCAAAGCTTTATAATGTGGAAGGACTCGATCATAAGGTGCACAAACCAGTAACTATACCAGGAATGGCCGACATGCAAAGTAAAGATAACTGAGGAATGGCTGACTCAGGTTTCAACTTCCTTCGAACAAGAGCATAAATATGAATGGTGACTAAATGTAGCTAGCATAGACTCGATATGCAAAATTGGGACATCTCTGCGACACAAGAGGCATCAACAGAGGCTCCATAGGGACTGGAAGCTTAACTAGTCGGTGGAGATAAACTCAGATAAATGAGTACAGCTCCTAAAGTCAAACTATTAACCCAACCAACAGATGTGATATACAGTGCTCTGTTCAGAGGTGACACAACTCAACTGCTACCAAAGATAACATCTCTCTCTCTCTCTCTCTCAAGTTGCAGTCTAGTCACTAGTGGCATCTTCGAGTGGTTGCTTTGAAGAAGACCCATGTTCAAATCATGGAAGGGTTTCTCATAAATTACAACATTTGAAACCGTTCTGTATGGAGGGTTTGATTTTTTAGGATCTCGACAAATATTTCCCTAATTTGGGAAATTTTGAACCCTTTTATAGGCAGGACATTGTGTATGCATTTATAGTAATAGTTTTGGGAAGTTTGAACCATTTTATAAGCAGGACATTATGTATGATTTGCAGTAATAGTGTTGTGAAACCTTTCTGTATGGAGGGTTTGATTTTTCAGGATCTCTACAAATATTTCCCTAATTTGGGAAATTTTGAACCATTTTATAGGCAGGACATTGTGTATGCATTAGCAGTAATAGTGTTGTGGATACAATATTGCGATTAAGGTCTATGACAATTAGTGCGAGGCTTCTTTCCTTTGGTAGTATCTATTCTGCAGATGATGAATTTGTTAAGATGATGAATTCCTAGATCAAGATTTGTATGGATTGAATTGATATTTATGAACTGACTCATGCAAACTTCATACCATCATTTCATTCTTTATTTTCACATACATTTGAAGTATGAATGTTGGTTTACATAATGTTTAGTTACTGCAAGAGTATTGATATAAGTTTTGGTCAATATCCTTGTCCAATTTTTTTTATTGAGACTAGGATGTTGTAAAGTTGGTGGGTCACATTCGTCTTATCTCTTTTCCAGCTAAGATTGAGAGATATCTTCGATTATTTCAAAATATGAAAATAATAAGAATAAAAAATATAGTTCTTTCAACAATTTTTGCATTTAATTTATGGAATAGTTTTTCCAATTTGGATTAAATAATACGATTTCATAAGGTCAAGAATAGGGATGCAATTTATTGTTAGCATTCTGGTGTAATTTTTTGGATGTCATTATACATAGGATGTGTGAAAGCTCGAGTTCATTTTTTTTCATTTCCCCACTAACATTAGCTTGATTGTCTTTCAATGCTCATTCCTTTTTGGCTTCAGACAGTCATAGAGTTGGTCCACAAAGATTATTTTCCACACTAGGAAATCACATGATTTTCCTCATTCTAGTTCTAAAAGAGACTATTGTTTCTAATATCTACTGATAGTTCTACCATGATCCAAGAAGATGTGTCAGCCTCTACCAACAACGAAACTCTGCTGCTGGTAGATAAGGTTATGCAGGTAGGTTTTTGATGTATCTCAGAACTAATACAAAGATCCATAACATTTTGGAAGGGGTGTGTCTCAGTTGAAGCCAATGGAAGATGGTTTTTCAACTATTTTCAGTGGGGTTCAACCCAAGACTCACCATCCTATGCATGCATGTGATGAAAGCCTTATGTAGTAAGTTAGTAACCTGATCCTAGACTTGGGAATCGAGAATTGTCTTCAAACATGGATTTGTCACCTTCTAATACCCCATGCCGATCCCCTGCTAAATCAGTGATAGAAAATTTTAAAACTCAGCCTGAACGCCAGAGAGACTTTAATTTTTTTTCATGAACAACAATAAGGAATATGGACAAAAAAGGAAGATTCTTGGGCTTCGATGAATTATATTTTACTTTTTGTGCAAACTGCCTGATGAGGACACATTCAATAAATTGTGTATTTTGAATTAGGAAGATAAGGGGATCTCATTAAATTCATATCAGGATCTTAGATCTAAATACCTGTGCCCTCTGTTTAACTGTGACTCTATTGTTTGACATGTTCTTCAATATGTCACTTGGAATATTGTAGGTAGCACATGTTTTATCCCTCAAGGATAAAACATGTCCTTTCTATTCAGATTGACGATCTACTACCTTCAAGGGGTGTGTCTCAACTGAAGCCAATGTAAGATGGTATTTTAACTGTGTTCAGTGGGGTTCAACCCAAGACTCACTATCCTATGCATGCATGTGATGAAAGCCTTATGTATTAAGTTATTAAATTGATCTTGGACTTGGGACTCAAGCATTGTCTTCAAACATGGCTCTGTCGCCCTATAATACCCCATGCAGATCCCCTGTTAAGTCAGGGATAGAAAATTGTAAAACTCATCCTGAACCCCAAAGAGACTTTAATTTTTTTTCATGAACAACAATAAGGAATATGGACAAAAAAGGAAGACTCTTGGGATCAGAGGAATTATATTTTTCTTTTTGTGCAAACTTTCTGATGAGGACACATTCAATAAATTGTGTATTTTTAACTGGGAAGCTAAGGGGATCTCATCGAATTCATATCAGGATCTCAGATCTATATGCCTGTGCCCTCTGTTTAACTGTGAATCTATTGTTTGACATGTGCTTCAATATGTCACTTGAAATATTGTAGGTAGCACATGTTTTATCCCTCAAGGCTACACTTCACATCCCCAATGACAGATTTTAAGTGAACTATCCTCTCTGGGTTGAATCCTGGACTACAAGTTGATCTCCATTGTTTTGTTGACCTATTTGCTCTAAGGTATAGTAATATTCTAATCCCTAAGTGATAAGAAATATAACTGTTGAAGGTTATATTCCCTTTTTCTTTCATGCCACAGCTTGCTTTCCTCATTAGCATGAATCAGAAGAGCAGAGGGGTTTGAGTAGGGTAGAAAATGTGAAAACTAGTATACCTTCGAAGTGTGATCTACAACTCCTTTTGCAATGACTTTACCACTTGAGATATCCATGATTCAATAAAATGTTCTTGGTGATTTGCAGAGTACGTACCCCAAGGTTTGTAACCATTGTATTCCTAATACTACGCCGATTCCTCCTAGTGGTACCACAAAGAAATATGATTCTAAGTTATATTCTTGCATTTGTAACTTAACCTTGTGACATTTTCCCACATTGTCAATCTTCTTGCCATATGCTACCATAACCTTCATGTTAGGTACTGGATGAATAAATAAGTTAAATAATTTAGCAAGGTTGATGTTAACGAAGTTATGGGTGCTGCCAGAGTCGATGAGAACTGTGACGTTAACATTTTTTATATGTCCTTTAATCTTCAATGTTTGCGGTTGGGAGATTCCGGTAATAGCGACTAATGAGATTTGTGGGGAGTCATCCTCGATTCTTGGCTGGTAGTCTTGTTGGCTATTCACATCGTTCTCAATTGGTTCATTGACTTCTATCTTTGCTTCATAAGCATATAATTTCTTTTGTAAGAATTTGTGCTTAGGATCCCATTTGTCTCCATAGAACTTACATTTCCCTTCTTTTATTCTCTAGGCCTTTAAACTGGGCTTCATTCCTTCCCTAAGTTAAAGCGGTGTATACCTTGTATTTCCTGTGTATCCTAATTGGAGGGGGTTCTTTTTGGTGTTGTCTTGGTTGACATTTGTATGAACGGATTTGCTTTCAATAATCCTGGATTTACGTCGAGCTTCCTCCATGGTAGAGATGTTTTGTAACTCTAGTTTGTCACTGATGTGTTGTTTTAGACCGTGTATGTAGGTATATAGTCGTTGGTCATCGGTTAATTTTGGGACTCATGTTGACAGCACTTCCCAATCATAGGTGTAATCATCAACACTATTTTTTTGTTGTAACCTTGTGATTTTGGCAAAGAATTCTTTTTCTTCAATGCCTTGGAATATTTTGATGAGGTCATTCCTGAAGCTAACCTAGTTGTAAGAACATATTCTTGCAGTATTATTCCACCATAAGTACCAATTGTAAGCATTGCCTTCTAGATGCATGGAGGCATATTTAATTTTTTTTCCTTCGTAATGGATGTTGTAGACGTATAGGTATTCCTCGAATTTGTTAATCCACACTATGCACTGTCGTTCATCCTCGTCGTATTTGGGTAAATCAACCTTCACCCATATTTGACGTCCTTGTGTATATGAGTTTGAGGATGACATCTTGAATAGAGGATCCGGCTGCTCTGGTGTTTTTAGAGAGTTTGGTTGCAGGTCATTTGATATTTGTAATCTATCCAAGATGGCAATTAAAACTGCTTGATTTTTCTTTTGGTTTTCCTGAAGAATGAAGAAGCTATTCTCTATTCGTGACGTAAATTGTGTCCAATTTGATGTCAAATTGTCACTAGTTTGTTTGATCTTTGCCTGGAGTTCCTTGTAGTTCTTATTAACCTTCTCATTGATTTGATCGAACCGAGTGTCCGTTGATCTCGTGATTGCTGGAATTTTCTCGATGCTAAACGTCAAGTTATTTTTATTCAATGTATGATGCCAGCTCGCCACGATTCTCTTCTCTCTCTTCTTTCTTTTTTATTTTATTTTATTTTATTTTTATTTTAAATAATTATAATAATAATAATTATAATTATAATTATAATATAGTTTTTATTATTTTTATTATTAATATTAATAAATATTAATAATATTAATAAATTGTATTAATATTAATTTATCTTTTTATTAACAAATTTAATATTTAGTGGCCATGAATGGAATGGAGAACGGTGGAGCAGAGGTAGGCATGATAGAGGGAGCTGGCAGCTGCAAAACAGAAGGAGGAATGGTGGCAGAAGGAGCTAATAGGAGGGGTGGAAGGGAGTAGTGGATGAGAGGTAGTGATGGGGAGGAAATGGAAAGGGAAGGAAGCGATGGAGTGTAGCGGATGGGAATGACGTGGAGCGCAGCATAAGGGAAAGCGGTGGTGAGGTGGTAGCTATAGGAGGTGTGAGGGAAGGGTGGTGAAGAAGGTAAAGGAGACGTAGAATGGTGGATATGGGAGTGAAGTGCAGCGGAGGTAAGGAGAGGTGGATGATGGGCACATGTATAGGGGAGGGCGGAATGGGGAGTTGGAGGTGGTAGCAGGGCAGGAAGCATGGATGGAAGGGCGAGTGGAAGAAGTAGGTAACAACAGAGGGTGGAGAGTAGCGGAGAGGGGGGCGTGGTGTGGTGGGTGAATGGAGTAGGGAGCAACTGGGGGTGGCCTGGTGGGTGAATGGAGTAGGAGGGAAGGGAATGTTCAGTGGAGGTGGGGGTTGGGGGTGGTGATGGCTTGGTGTCGAGAGCCAAGAGGCTCTGATACCAATGGAAGAGCAAGAAAGGGGGAATGGATAGAGGCGTAAGAGAAATTTAATGTAATGTATATATAATAAATGTACATATGAATTACATAATAGGTTCCACAGTAATTTATACTATAAGTGGGGAAGAGAGGTGACTTTTCAAGTCACCTCTTAGTTTATTTACATTAATTAACCTAGCTAAATAATTAAATTTGGTTTTTGTTACACATTTTCTCAATTCTTAATATACATTGCTCAAGCTTTGTCAATTCTAAAAGTATCTTCTAGCTCACTTGTGACTGTAGATTATTCTCTAATTGTGTTCATGTAGATTCCCCAAGCTTTCTCAATTCAGAATATATAGCTACTTCCTTAATTGTGAATATAAATTCTTGAACCTTGATTTTGACTATGGACATAGATTCTTTCTCATACCTGAATATACATTTTTCAACCTTGGTCAATATAAATTCTTCAACATTTCTTTTGATTGTGAATATAGATAAATTCTTCATAAAACTTAAATATAGATTATTTGATGTAACACCCCAGTTTTGACCCTGTTTGCATGATGTATATAATGTAATTAATCATGGTGAGGAGCTAAAGGAAAAAGCCCCACCATTGATTCGATTGTGTATGTTTCGGCAATATGGGTAGTTTCCGATGTTATATCGTGCTATTCGGCACATTATAGTTTGGCATCATGTAAATACACACATCAATTAAAAATAAACCCACAACCAGCTACGACAGTGCAACATTAAAATGAAAAGGGCATGATTCCAAAGGATAAGGGTGGGGGATGTCAAACCTTAGTCTATGGGGGGGAACCCATGTGTTACCACCTTGTTTGATTTTCCATCTTCCTTGTCTCATCCAATCGCTCTAATGTCTTGTTGAGTAGTTGGGGGTAGTTATTGATGAGTAGTGGTGGGTGTGGGAGGACTGTCAGTCCTTGACCATGTGCCCACTCCACCAGCAGACTCTCCTCTTCACTCACGTAGGGCAGAAGAAACACTCTCCACTCTCCCACGATTCCACTCTCTGGAGGATTTGGTCTTGCTCATTCTCATGTAGAGATGGTTCGGCTTCCTCACGTGCACCATTTTGAGGATTCTTCATCGACTGATCACCCTCACCCAAAGAGTCGATCTCTCTCCTCTTCTCATGCATAGGAAATTCTGCGTTGGTTTTCCTCACGTAGGGAGCGGGTGAAATCATGGCTGTCACTCAGGATTTTCGGGTGCAGGAGCCATTCACACTCGGGGCTGTGTGTATGTGTGTTCCATAACGGTTTTGGTGGTATGTGCATGTCTCCTTGTCGATTGTGGCTATGTATGCTGTCTGCTGTGGTCTACGTTTGTGTTTTCCTCTGTCCACGCTGGGAGTTTGGCTTCTCCTCTGTTTTGGGACTGTGAAGTATTGCTGGGGTTTTCTTTGTTGTTCGTGGGCTGTTGTTTCCCATACTTTGTTGGCCGCGTCCTTTCTCCTCACGCATGGGTTGACTGAGAGTTTGTTCTCTCCCCATTCTTGTTGTGTAACTTTCTTTAGTAATTGCGTTGAGGAGTTGTGTGCTGTGGGCTCTCGGATGTTGGACGACTGCTGACTTCCACATCCGTTGGCTGAGTTTTCCCTTGTATGGCTGGGAGTTCTGTTTCTTATCCATTACAAACTATGGATTGTTGCCATCATTCCTTGAGGGGTTGTGGTTGTTTATGTACCCTAGTTTTGGGTTGCTGCTGAGTTGTTTTGGCCACGATAGGGCCAAGAACAACTCTAAGTTGTCTTGTGGACTTGAGTCATGTTCACCTTTCATTTGGGGTTGCCACCGGTTGCATTTTCCTTCTTCACAGAGTTGTGAATGGGTTGTTTTGCTATGGTATGTAGTGGTTGGTCTCCACACTGTCATGAGTGGTATTATAGGCTGGGTATGCATGAGAAGACTGGTGTTGAGGCCACCAGCTTGACATTTAGCCTATCCTAGATCCTTGATGACCTGGTGAATCCCTACAGTGTGGGTTTGGCTGATTGGAAAACCTTGGCTATGTGTAAGACTGCATTGACCCTTATTCCTTGAGGAATCATGCCCAGCTCGGGGGTGGCAGCATTGCTGAGAGATTGATGAGCACGCTGGCCTATGGTTGGGTGGAACATTGTAGTGGCGTAGCTGGTTGTGGGGCGAGTTATTCATCAAAAGATAAGTACTCATGAGTATTTCATCTCTGCAATTATATCTATTGTTTCACGAGAAATGATGAACATGTTGAATGCTTGAATGTATATGTTGCTTCCACTAAATGTTGAGGAATTATTCATCTTGGTTCCGCTAAATGTTGAGGAACTATGCATCTTTGTATGATGGATTATGCATCCTGTTATGTATTATGTTTAAGCTTTTTAATTTCAGCATTGATGTCTGTTCAACTTCATGGGGATGTTTTCCTGTTTGTTTGTTTGTGGTGTTAGTAGCGTCCTCTTGCTCAATGTGAGGGTCGGGGACGTTTTAGAGTGGTATCAGATCTCATGTTGCAGCATGGGCCTGAATGGACCACCAATATGCAGGGACAAAAGCAGTATTTCTTTCTGCCCAGCAGAAATGAGTGAATGACTGGAAAATTCAAAAAAAAATTCTAAGTGTTGGAACAGTTGGTTCGTCGGAACACTTAGTGGAAGGGACTTCCGATGTAGCAGAAGAGCTAGGTGGAAGCATGCTCGATGGAGTACAGTTGGGAGGAAAATAGCAGAAAACTTTCTAAGTGATTCGATGTCTGTCAATGGAAAATAGTTGAACGAGCGCCTGCCGTTGCGGATGGCTAAACAACTACGCGTCCGACGGGTAAGGCCTCCGACCGCCGACGCCGTAAAGAAAGTTTAAAATTTTTCTAAGGCCGAAAATCACCGGCCATCGGAAGAAGATAGTGGTTCGTGCACCCGCCATTTCGGAAGCCTAGAGAACTAGCCTTCCGATGAGAAAAGACTGCCGATACCTATCGGGTTATGCCTTAGCAGATTGGGCCACCGATCGGGAGAAGATTGAAGATGATGGGTCGCCGTTGCGGCTGTCTAATGGACTAGCCTTTCGAAGGTTAGTGGATCTGATCGCCGATGAACAGCAGAGAAATTTAGTTGTTTGGACTGCCGAAATGTCGGACTGATAGTTGGAACGAGATCCGATTCTGCAAGGAGGAAAATTTTGAATACTTTGAAAATTTTAAAAATTTCTCGAAGTATGGAAACCGCCAGTGAAAGTTAGCTGTTTGAGCAGCCGATAAGGTAGCAAGTATCGAAGGAAAATAGAAGATGAGGTTTCCGATGCAAAGGTGGAAGAGAAGAGAAGGTTTCGGCAGAAATTAGTTGAAGGCAGAGCCACAGTTTTGGCAGAGATCTCCCAAAGATCGTCGAAACATGGATGAAGGTTAGACGAGCAAGCAGTTGATGCAGTGGCAGAAAGAAGAAGAGAAGAAAAAAATTTGGAAATTTTTCTAAGTATAGAAAACGTCAGAAAACTTTAGAGTATTGGACTGCCGACACATCGGAGAAAATTAGAGGATCGATTCGCCGATACGTCGAAAGCCAGAGGAGGATCGGCCCGAAACGTCGGAAAAATTTAGTTGATTGGACCGCCGATGAGTGTCAGATGAAAGATGAAGACCAGACCGCCGAAGTGTCGGAAGCTTAGTCAACTAAGGACCCAAAACGTCGGAAGATAGTTGGGAAGAGACCCGATTTAACAAAGGAAAAATTTGAGTTTTCAAGTGGGATTTCTCAGCAGATTTCAATGGGATTTTCAGAAGTTTTTTAGTGGATTTACAGGGATGAAAAGGGTGAAAAATGGTAGTGATCTTATGCGCCAGATTGCATGAAATTCAAATATTTACAAAAAAAAATGAGGGAAAGCCTTCTTGACCCCCATCGTCCCCTGAGACAGTCATTCTGCTGAAAAGAAAATTCTATGTTTTGGGAAAATTAGTCAAACCCATAATTCATAAAAGATGAATGGTGGCTGAAGTTAGCATTCTGGACCAAAATACAGTTGTGTGTTATGCCTAAAATTGGTGAAAATCTTCATTTTTAGAAGTGGTGTGGTTTCCACACCCAAGGTCGGAATGAAGCATGTGGATAGGCGTTGGAAAGCGTATCCAGTAGAGAACAATGGAGAACCACCAGAGTTTGAATGAGGAGCAAAAAATTACTAGTGGTTGTTTGGGAAAACAATGTTGCTGTCAATATGGACAAATTCGAGAATTGCATGCCTAGAAGTAGCAAAGACTATGAAGGCTAACCAGCTGTTGTGTGGAAGAGGAGTTCCATGAAAAGATGAGGGATTTGAAAGGGAAAATTCCTTAACCCCTATCTTGCTAACTATATTATATTTTATAAATTTTATGCACGAAATGTATGAGGATATGCTTTGTGTACATAAGATAGTAAGGATTATACATCTATAATGAACCACTAATGATAATCATTGCATTGGTGTTGGCATTAGTGGAAAAACCAACGACGACATGGACCTAGCTGAATATGTTGTTGATGCTGATGAATGTGACTAGCAACCCTCTGGAGAAAGGGATAAGGCAACAAGTCCATAAACAACAGTTGGTGAGCAAATTCTGCAATCTCCTGCAAAGGACCAACCAAATTGGTCATGTCAAGGGTGTAAGTAGGATCCATGCAGGTAAAGGTTTAATTCCGAGTGGAAAATCTAAGAGACCTCATACCATGTGGATATTTGAATGTTATACTACATTCATATAGAAATGTATCATGCCTGTGTATGTTGTTATGAGCTTGGTAGCCCAAAGAAAGTAAGTACTGACGATCTTGATTGTAGTAATGCATCCTATATGAAGTAGTCATGGTTAGGTCATGTATGGTATGTTGAATGCATAGTATTCCTGAACCAATGCAAGGTAGCATTGAATGGGTATGCATTAAAAATATTTTATGAATCTTGGAGTTATGCATTGGATGGATGCATATGAAGGGTGTGAGTGACTGATTGCATAAGTATAGATGCAAATGTTGTGATGCATTGCATGAATGCATTGAGATGAGTGCATGTGATATTGTGAATAACTAATGGCTGAAATGATGAATTGATGATAATTCTAGAACTGTTTCAAAGGATGTTATGAATGCAGGATTGTAAGTGCATAAAGAGGATAGTCATGATCAATTGGCTACCAGAAATGCTCTCTGGAAGAGCAAGGTGGTACAAATGATACGCTTGTGAAGTTTCAGGTATATTATTTCGAGCATGGCAGTGAGAGTAAGACCATGAAAAATGCCAGAATCTACCTTGTGAAAGAGCCAAACCTTATGAGAAGAGTCTCATGGCTATGAAAATAGTTGGACGCATTGTAAGTGGGTATTCATATTATGCTAGAAGCATAAAATTATAATGGGCATAGTGGTGCTACTTACAAGAGACCTACAAATGAGGATCACCTCATTGTTAAGCAAATCAATTTCTGTAGTAGAAAGAGTTGCAAGTTCTTATTGAATTTGATTACTAATGTCATTGCTTGGTTATGGAACAATCAAATTTGGACTGTATTATAAGATAATGATTGACTGTTTGGCTATTTTATGAATGTGTCAGGGGTACACACTGCAGGAAGATCATGTGTGATGGTTTGTAGGATCCAAACTTCATGGGAAGGTTTTCCCTTATCTTGGAAATGGGTTTCGGGTGAAACTCCATTGGACATTTTGGGAATGTCTCATCTGCACTACATGTTTGGTAGCAACATGAGTGAGATGGTATAAATTATGTCGGTAAGACATGTGTGAATATGAAATGTGAAAAGGAGTTGGGATGGCAAACCGAGGGACTGTCAAATCAAAGAAGGGAGCCCCGTTCCTCCTTAACAAAGGAATACTATGTTGGCAAATTGATAAGTGTTCTGTGACCCTTGCTAAGAATATGCATGTCAAATTATTAAAATCCAATATGCAGAACATGTTTTGATTTTATTTCCATTATGACAGATTGCTTGAGTATGCATAGGGCCTAAATGGCTCACATCGGAAAGGGGTGCACACTTTCCCGATGTCAAGTCATGAAAGGGTTTTCAATATTGATTACACCCTAGGGGGTGGACGCACTCCTGGTCTCTCAATACTTGATAGTGAATGATAAGAAATATGATTACGGTTTTAGAGCAATAATGTTGACGAGTTTTCTTATACTGCTTGTGTTGACAAGATAAAAAGATACAGTGTGGTGTTGCACACTAGAGAGAAAAGGGTAAATGGTTGTTACAGTGTTGGCTCGATTGCTTGCAGCTTGATAAACCCAATTGTGTATTGGCTTGGATGGATGGTATGATAAACCCAACTGAAGGTTGGCTTGACTGTGTAATTATTTGATGTTGTGGAAATTGTGGAAATGGTACAAGTGTTGTCTTGACTAGTTGTAGGCTGATAAACCCAACTGTTAGCTGGCTTAGCTGAGTAGCCTGATAAACCCAACAGGGTATTGGCTTGGATGGACGGTCTGATAAACCCAATTGTAGGTTGGCTTGACTGTGCCTGATATATTTATATAAAAGGATGCTGTGAAGCAGCCTGCATGCTGACCTAACATCCAAGTCCATAGATGATCCCAAGGCTTGCAAAGCGAAGCAGGATCCTATGGACGAACGAGGAAACGCAGAATAAAGATAAGTATTGGATTATTTTGCTTATGAATATACGTGTGTATATGATTTAGTTATGATGTTTTAATCTCTTGTTCTAGAGATAAAACCGATGAGAATAAACTAAACATGTGAATCTTTTCAATGTTTGGATATAGGTATCGCTAGGAGCGAGGACTATGAGAGCATCTTAGGGGTGCATGTGGACATGTGACTGTCCTGGAGAGATCAGAATGAGCGGTAATGAAAAAGGTGCTAGTAAGACTGTGAAGTTCCTAGTAGCCAAGACAAACCATGTGGAGAGACTCCATGGTTTAGAGGTCTGGAATAGACCGAAGACACTAAGTGTCATGACCAAGAGGGATTGGTCCAGCATTCACGGTGAAGTGAAAGAGGCTAAGAGCATGAAAATCCACAGCGGTGGTGTGGGTTCTAGGATGGAGCAAAACAAAGAGGGGAACAAACTCTTACTGCTCTCTCTTGCCTTTTGGTTATATATATATATATTTATGCATGGTGAAAAACAAAAGATTGTTGAATGCATGTATGACTGAAAATGGACTGTGTGTATTTGCTGAAAGTAAATCATGAATGCTGGAATAGTTAATTCCCTACCCAAGAATGGACATGAATGAGCCCATGTGCCTAATGGGAAGGCATGAAAAACAAGAAAGTCTCCTTGACGAGACTTGGACTGTCATTCCATTTAGGTAATTGACTGACTGATTTTAATGTCTATATTATGCTTGGTTTGATAGAATTTCAATGGTGCATTTCACAGGTGAGAAAAGTGAAACCCGGTGGTGCACATTGATCATGGAAGCAAATCAAAAGTTGCTGGACTTGGCTAGAATTCTCCTTCAAATAATTACCAAGACCTAAGAAAATCTTGGGGAGATGCTCAAGATACAGAGAAGGCAGAATGAAATGAACCACCAGATTTTGCAAGACTCTCTTGCTTTGAAAAGGGAGGTGAAAAGCCTTCTGGGAACGATCAACAAAGGAAAGGAAGGTAGATCAGTGATAGGACATTCGTCCAAGTGACCCGTTAAGAAACAGTCCAGGCATGAAGACTCAAAGGAAATTGAGCAGGTAAAGATGAAGTAGCCAATGAAATGCTGGGAATGCGGAGGACATCATTTACGCCGGGACTACCCAATGAGGGAACATGAAGAGGGCAACAACCACAAAGTTCCTAGACTTGGGGATAAGCTGAAAGCTAAGAACCAGTAGGAGAAGTTCATGGAAGTCAAGGGGCTTAGTCTTGAACATTCAAAGTAAATAATTGAACGTGGGCCAGATTTGCAAAATTCTGAAATTTTGATGTGCAATTGTATATGTATTGTATATGTATTGCTATGTATTGGAACACTGAGGACGGTGTTATTCCAAGGAGGAGGGGAATGTAACACCCCAGTTTTGACCCCGTTTGCATGATGTATATAATGTAATTAATCATGGGGAGGAGCTAAAGGCAAAATCCCCACCATTGATTCGATTGTGTATGTTTCGGCAATAGGGGTAGTTGCCAATGGTATATTGTGCTATCCGGCACATTATAGTTTGGAATCATGTAAATACGCACATCAATTAAAAATAAACCCACAACCAGCTATGGCAGTGCAACGTTAAAATGAAAAGGGCATGATTCCAAAGGATAAGGGTGGGGGATGTCAAACCTTAGTCTATGGGGGGGAACCCATGTGTTACCACCTTGTTTGATTTGCCATCTTCCTTGTCTCATCCAAACGCTTTAATGTCTTGTTGAGTAGTTTGGGGCAGTTATTAATAAGTAGTGGTGGGTGTGGCAGGACTGTCAGTCCTTTCCCACGTGCCCACTCCACCAGCAAATTCTCCTCTTCACTCGCGTGGGGAAAAAGAAACACTCTCCACTCTCCCATGATTCCACTTTCTAGAGGATTTGGTCTTGCTCATTCTCATGCAGAGACGGTTCGGATTCCTCACGTGCACCATTTGGGGGATTCTTCATCAACTGATCACCCTCACCCAAAGAGTCGTTCTCTCTCCACTTCTCATGCACAGGAAATTCTGCGTTGGTTTTCATCACACAGGAAGCGGGTGAAATCGTGGCTGTCACTCAGGAGTTTCAGGTGCAGGAGCCATTCACGCTTGGGGCTGTATTCCTGTGTGTTCCATACTGGTTTCGGTGGTATGTTCATGTCTCCTTGTCGATTGTGGCCATGTATGCTGTCTGTCGTGGTCTATGTTTGCGTTTTCCTCTGTCCACGCTGGGATTTTGGCTTCTCCTCTATTTTGGGACTGTGAAGGATCGTTGGTGTTTTATTTATTGTTCGTGGGCTGTTGTTTCCCATACTTTGTTGGCCGCGTCCTTTCTCCTCACGCATGGGTTGACTAAGAGTTTGTTCTCTCCCCATTCTTGTTATGTAACTTTCTTTAGCAATTGCATTGAGGAGTTGTGTGTTGTGGGCTCTCAGATGTTGGACGACTACTGACTTCCACATCTGTTGACTGAGTTTTCCCTTGTATGGCTGGGAGTTTTGCTTATTATCCATTACAAACTGTGGATTGTTTCCATCATTCCTTGAGGGGTTGTGGCTGTTGATGTACCCTGGTTTTGGGTTGCTGCTGATTTGCTTTGGCCACACTAGGGCCAAGAATAACTCTGATTTGTCTTGTGGACTTGAGCCATGTTCACCTTTCATTTGGGGTTGCCACCGGTTGTATTTTCCTTCTTCACATAGTTGTGAATGGGTTGTTTTGCTGCAGTATGTAGTGGTTGGTCTCCAGACTGTCATGAGTGGGATTAGAGGCTGGGTATGCATGAGAAGGATGGTGTTGAGGCCACCAAATTGGCATTTAGCCTATCCTAGCTCCTTGATGACCTGGTGAATCCCTACAGTGTGGGTTTGGCTGATTGGAAAACCTTGGCTATGTGTAAGCCTGCATTGACCCTTATTCCTTGAGGAATCATGCCCAGCTTGGGGGTGGCAGCGTTGCTGAGAGATTGATGAGCACGCTAGCCTATGGTTCGGTGGAACATTGCAGCAACGTAGCTGGTTGTAGGGAGAGTTCTTCATCAAAATATAAGTACTCATGAGTATTCCATCTCTGCAATTATATCTACTGTTTCACGAGAAATGATGAACATGTTGAATGCTTGAATGTATATGTTGCTTCCGCTGAATGTTGAGGAATTATTCATCTTGGTTCCGCTGAATGTTGAGGAATTATGCATCTTTGTATGATGGATTATGCATCCTGTTATGTATTATGTTTAAGCTTTTAAATTTCAGCATTGATGTCTGTTCAACTTCATGGGGCTGTTTGCCCATTTGTTTGTTTGTGGTGTTAGTAGTCCTCTTGCCTGGTGTGAGGGTCGGGGACGTTACATTTGACCTTGTTCAATTAGTAATGGAGTTTCATCTTCAATTGTAAACATAGATGATTCAAGTTTGTTTGATTTTGAATGTAAAATCTTCTTCAAAAATTCATAAAGAATATTCAAACTTTGGTAGATCATTGTTCAAAATATTTATTCATGTGGGTATGAAATGGCATTGCTGTCAGGGAGACAATACACAGAGTATGCAGAGTATTTGTAATATTATGAAAATCCAGAATGCTAGAAAGTTATAGTTGACAGAAATACTATAGCGTTGCTTAAGTACATAATGTTAGCACATTTTCTATCACAATATTCTCTAGTGTTTATTAAGCCCATAACGCTAGAGAATTCCTCTTCATTAAAAAAATCCCAAACATTTAATAAGTTTGGTGCACATCTATAATGTCTAGTGGAGTAAAACACTACATTGTTATATTCGAAATAAATGCACTAGTCTTATGGTTATCTACACACAATTTTCCTTGAAAATCTATACTTTAATATTTGTGTACCAATATAATATTTCATTTATTTCCCTATCCCTCCTTATATTGAAGGGGGTTTTCCCTTACATTGTATGGGTTAAGAGGTTACGTAGGGATTTTGGATAGGGGTGAAGGTATTAGAGTTAAAGGAATAAAGGGGTTTAGGTGTTTAGCGGTTATAGGGTTAGAGGAACAAGGAGAAAAGAGGTTATGTTGTTTTCTATCTAAGGAATTAGGCGCTAGGGATTAAGGGATTAAGTAGTAGGAGTTAATTAAGGGGTTATATTATTTATGGTTTATGATATTTAGGGGTTAGATCTTAAAGGGATAGGACTTCATGGTTTAGAAGTTAGGGGTTAAGGGTTAATAAGTGGTTAACTACAGTTAAGAGGACAATGTTTAAGACTTAGGGGATTTATATGATAAGGGATTTAGAGCTCGGGTATTAGGGTATTAGTGTTTTAGAGGTTGGGGGTTATGTTTTGAGGGGTTAGGGGTTAAGTGGTTAGGGGTTAGTGGTTGAAGCATTAGAGGTAAAGAGGTCAAGGGGTGAAGTAATTAGGGGTCAAGGGGCTTATGGATTAGGTTTTAGGTGTTAATTTCTTAGAGATAAAGGTGTTTAGGGGAACCAATGTTAGGGATTAAGGTTCTAGATGTTTTAAGTGTTAAGGTCGAAGGGTTTAATTGTTAAGGAATTGCAAGATATTTAAGGGATTAGGGGATTAGTAGTCAAGGACATAAGGGTTAGCGGATATAGGGGTACATTGTTAGGGCTTAGTTGGTTTTAATGGGTTAACTGATTAAAGTATTAGGGTTTAAGGGATTAATTTCTTCTAGGAGATGAGGGATTAGGGGTTTCTAGGGATTTATGGGTTTTGAGATTTAGGGTTTATGGGTTAGGTTTTGTAGGGTAAGGGGTCAACTGTTACTTAGGGATTAGGGGTTAATAGTTTATAGGAAAAGAAATAAATTGGCTAACATGATTAAATATTTATGGGTTAGGGATTTTAAGCACATAGTGCATTAGGGGGGTTTATGGTTACGATAATTAAGGGCTAAGGAATTTAGGGCTCAATGGTTAGTACGATAGGGGTTAAGGCCAAGTTCTTATAGGTTTAATTGTTTATAGGGGTTAAGAGCTTATGGATTTAGGGGTTTGCATATATTTTGGATTTAAGTATTGTGGGTTAGGTTGTTTAGGGATTAGGGGTGGACTAGGTATTAGTGGTTATGGGTTGTGGGATTACACAGAAAGTGGTTAAGGTGTTTTTTGGCCAAGGGATTTAGTGCTCTAGGGTTAGCGTGTTAGGATTTATGAGGTTAGACATTAATGGCTTAATGGATTCTAGGAGATGATAGATGAGGGTATTCTAAGGATTTAAGGGTTTGGGTATTTAGGGATTAGGGGTTACGGGTTTTAGGATTATGTGGTTAACTAGGACTTAGGGGTTATGGATGGAGACTTTAGAGGAAAAGGAATAAAGTGGTTAACATGATTAAAGATTTTTGTTTTGTTATAAATTTATGGAGATAATGTGTTAGAATATTTAGTGTTTAAGTACTTTAGGGATCAATGGTTAGGGGGATAAGGGTTAAGGACCAAGATGCTAAATTTTTAATTGCTTATAGGAATTAAGAGCTTAGGTATTTTGGTTTTTTTTATTCAATTATTATGGGTTAGGTTGTTTAGGGGTTAGGGGTTGGAAATGTTTTAGGAATCCCACGTACATTTATACATATAATAAATGGGTGAATCCCCATGATACGTGGGAAAGTGTGAAGGATATTTTATGAATAATATCATGTGTATATATGTTTTTGCTAAATCATTCATAAAATTATAAAATAATATAAAATAGGGGAAAATATTTCACAAAATTATACTAATCATGTAAAATATGGGATAATCAAATTCATAAAATTATATAAGCGTGTAAAATCATGGAAAATATTTCAAGAAATCATAAAACCTTGTCAAAGTTACACTCTAACCTTGTTTTCTGAAAATCAAGGCAATGAATGTGTGTGTATGTGTCTCCATAATTTATCTCCAACACCAAACTTATGGTATTTGCAATATTGTGTATGCCTATCATTGTACCATTGTTTGTTTCTCTAAAGCTGGTCCACCACCATTGGATGTATCTTATTGATAATATCCATAGATATGATTTCCTTCTTCTTGCTTTTTCGTAGATACATATTATCATTTTATTATCCATACCCAAATATCAAATCGTGAAGGAGGTAAATACCCAAAACATAAGTTGAAAGGAAGCATGTTGGTGGAGGATTACAGTGTTCATTTCTATGAGTTCGTAATGTCCACTAGTTGTTTACCACATGTCTTTGAATGTTTTCTCTTCTTTTTTCTCAACATTTGTAATAGTGTTCAATTTACAACCTCTATTTTTCCATTTCTATAGGGCTGGAATGTGGTTGAATACCTAAACTTGGTATCCATCATTTCCCAAAGTGTTGTCTAGATCTTACTCAAGAACCTTTATCTTGTTTAGAGAGTGGAATTGGGAAGTCCAAAATGTTCGAGGACATGATGGAGGATCATATAAACTAATACTCATCTAGATATAATCTTCTTGAATGGGATGAGAATACACATATTTCTGAAATAGTCCACCATGAAAAACTGGTAACAATGGCATCTGTGTCATGTAGAAAATCCTGCAATCAAGTCCATAGAGGCACTCACCCAAGGACCACTTGGTATTGGCCTTGGGGGGTTCACTTTGAAAACCTATGATAGATATTATGTGTTCCTGTTACATTAAATAATTCCCCTACTTTCACTAAATATTAAGGAATACATTAAAAAATGTACTTTGTTGAACTCCCTCTCACTACAACTTTTTAATTAAAAAAACCCTTATATTCACTAGATATCATATGTATCCATTTTTTATAGGGAATTTTTAGTGACCCTTTTTTACTTTTACCTTTATTATAATGACATGGCACAATTATTATAAATATTAGATACCTTACAGAGTGAAAGACGAACTCTTAGCCAAAGAAAATATTTAAACTGCGGAACAATGTATCATAAACAACACCTGACTTCATAAAAAAATGTTCCAATTAACTTCATGCTTCATATACAAACAAATATACTTATTCAAACATAATATAAATTCACACATAATCATATTCACACCAACTTCAAACATAGAGTGCATATTCAAATCCATCAATTCCCTTTTCAATCCAATAGATACATAATTAAAAACCATTTTAAAAACAAACCTTTGGCCCATATGTACTATGTGATATATTTCTTCCATTTGTTAGTGTTACATACCTCAATATGAACTAACATTCTATAATATTTCCTACTTAGTGAAACCCCCATGGTATTGGTCGTGACATATATATCCTCTAACAAAGATCGCCACCTACGCCTATGTCATAACCAATAACATCTCTCAAGGCCATTCCAATGAGTATTTAACATGTAAGTGGGATTTGAGCCCCATACACAGGTTATGAGCACCAAAAAAGGGTGTTAAGACACACAAATAGTCACCATGAAATAAGGGAATAAATCCTTATTTTAAGATTGTTAAGCTCAAGTGCCATGAATAACACCTACAACACATGAAGATTCTCAAGATCTATAGTGTCGCTAGCCCCTCGTTGGATGTATTTGTCCTAGAGTTGTATATGAGTTCCAATAAGAAATTTTACTCATTGCAAATGGATCTTAAAGCCTCGAATGAAGTTATATAGTTGGGATATAATTGTAATTAATAGATTATTATTTATTTTATTTTTAAAAGCATTTTTCTATTTTACTTTTTTATATTATATATTATTAATTCATGTATTTATTTCTCATACTAATATAAGACTAATTTAATAAGTGGTTAAAGTCAACCATCTTTGGAGGATTATGCGTAAGCAATACTTTTCATAATTTGAGAAAAAAATTATATAAAAAAATTTAAATCAAATTTAGTCATCAAGTGGAGCTATTTCAATCCATACTTTCTTATTAAATTAAAATAAGAGCTTAATCCTTCAATTATAAACATGAAATTAATTGTTGAACTAACCCAAAAACATATCACATAAATTTTGTAAATGTATCTTTATTTAATCAAACCTAATTTTCAAATATTAGAAAGTTAATGAACAAAGTTAAAATTCTTGACTTCCATGTTGTTACATAGAAACCAAAGCACCTTACAATGATTCCTTGGTACTACAAGGAAATCTGAGGACGAGCATCGCTTCCTTTTAGCATGTTCTACCCTTAAAGAAGAAGATAATGTGTAGCAAAGCTATCATATTATATTTTGATATCATATTATATTTTGATTACAAATTTCAAAGTGTTTTCACAAAACATTAGAGTTAATAAGTTTAGGTTGCTGAAATTGCATTATATATTTTATCTAATTGCAATGTTTGTTTAATTGACATCACTACTATGTAGACACATGCATACTCTATTTTTCTATTTTCTATGTTTCTAAAAAAAGGAAGCACATCAATTTAAGATAATAATGGTGGGTTAAAATATTACATCCTATTTTCTTATTTTTTTGATAAATGATTCTATTATTTTAACATTTTCTTAAATTTAAAATTTTGTATTGACTTTTTATATTTAGAATACATGTTTTGCATAAATTCTAAATATGAGATTGAGTTGACATGTCTTATTTCCTTATGTTGACTTATTTTTTAATATATATTGATAATGATCTCATTTGATATTTTATTTTTAATTTATACCTTATTGAATACATGTTTTATACTTCAATTAAAGTTAATAACATTTTAATATGAAATGATAATTCATAAACACAAATTTTGATTGTTTGAATAAGTTGTCATTCAAACAAATCTCATTTGTTTCTAAAATTATTCTAGAAATATATAATTGAAGAATTAATAATAATTAATATTCAATGTAATATCCCGAATTTTGGACCTACCATTTATAGGCATGAGGCTATTGATCATGATGATTATATTAATGTTTTATTTTTATATTGGGTCAAAGACCCAACTGCATATGAACATGATGATTTGCTTTGTATATTGGGCGTAATCCAATTGTTGATGAAATATATCTATATATATGTTGGTTGTGTTGGGCGTGGACCCTGAAGCACATGATTGATGAAATGTTTTGTGTTGGGCGTGGACCCTGAAGCACATAATCGATGAGATGTTTTGTGTTGAGCGAGAGGCTTTGGAGAACATGAGTACATACATTTGTGTTGATCATAAAGTTTTGGAACACATGAAAGTATAATTGGAAATGTTGGGCATAAGCTCTGGAGCATTCCATGTTGATGTTGAGCATAATCAATGGAGGTCACCTCCCTTCTACAATTGCGCAGAAGCCACATGAAACCCCAATGCCAAAACCGCATAATGCACAAAAAGCGAATGCCCAAACCCTTTGCCAAGCATTTTCACAAACCTTGATGGCATTAATGGCACCAGCTGGTGGCCATTAATGCATTCATGAACCCTCACCATAGTTTATGAATCATCATTGTAATAAATTCAATCAAGTCTTAAGATAAACCCTATTATATCGTGGTGTGCACTATATCCTATAGTTTCACCGCCTTCTAATGCCAATGTAGACATATTACCAATGACATGGTATTTATACCATAGTATTTCAACTCTAAAGTGTGCGTAGAATTAACACTATTGTATAGTGTTTACATTATATCCCCCTAGCATCAAAGTAATGTGTTGGTACATTCCCTTTCCTAGTTCATATAGGTAGCGTTTGTGCATAATTATTTAGTCTAGGTTTTGTATTATTTAGGAATCATGGAAAACGTAGTATGCCATGATGCCCTCACTAGGAAGAACAAGCTTAAGCTTCCAAACTTGTAACCAAGGAAGACCTACAAAATAGAAACAACAGAAGTGTAATTAATTAACCAAGAGATAGATAATTAATAATAGTAAGGACGGTAATTTAATTCACAGCATCTAGTTAATTAACTAAGAAAGATAATTAACGAACATAGGGCTTACCTGAGTCGTAAAACAGAACAGTAATAAAATTGCAAGGTGGAACTGGAAGTATAACTAGGAACTGAATTGCTTCAAGTAATCGAATAATCCGGATGTCGTAAAATTAACCTATAAGTCAATAAATAAGGTGCCTTAGTTTGAATGAACTAAGTAATCCTGCATAACAAAGAATGACCTTACCTCTCAGATCGTCATGGGAGAACGAGTCCCGCCACTCCACTTTGTTCCCATCAACAAAGTTAAGTTAGTTTTTATTAAATAAATAAAGTACACATGTGCAGGAGTAAAACAATGATCTATACAATTCATTAATTCATCGACAGTAATAACTAAGATGTATAAATAGTTTTAATAACAGAATTAAGACATAAGAAGTAAACAAACTAATAATCACCGAATGGACAAGAGATTAACAAGACAGTATGGAAAGTTTCTAAAGAGATCAAAAGTATAAGTACTGCATGTAATTCCGCACGAGTAATAATGATTCCCTTTGGGGTATTTTTCACTAGCCTATATTTTTTTTTTTAAATTTTGGGGACATTACAAGTGGTATCAGAGCCTAGTTTCAATAATGAGAAACTTATGGGTGTGATAGGCATTCATGTAGAGATACTAAAGTAAAATAAGTAATTTTTGTGTTTTAGGAAAATTTTTACAGCGCTGTTCAATTTATGAATACTGAGGAAGAAAACAACCGGCAGGAAGAAATGACCACCCCCACTCTAGAAGTGAACTTGATGGTCGAGCTAAACTCTAATGTGCTAAAAAATTTGTACAGTCTTCAAGTTGAAGTGAAAATTTTCAGAGAAGATATTCTAAATGAAAGAAAGGAACAACAAGCTATAAATGAAGCATTATTGCGTAACATGACGGGAGGGAGCCCACAAGGTAAACCTACCCAGTCCACCAATAGATCCAAAAGAGAAATGTACCATGAGCTGGCCAGTAGCCCAAGAGAAGCAAAAAAAGAAGGGACACCCGAAGCAACTAAAGGAGATCATCACAGTCCTGCTAGTGATGACTCACTTTCTCCACGGAGAAAGAGGCAAATAAATGATGACAGTCTTCAGTGGGAGCTTCAAAAAATAAGAGCCCCAACCTATGAAGGTGAAGTAAATACGGGAGAAAAGGATGAAGAATGGTTGCTGGGAATGAGTAAGTATTTCCAGGTTCATAACTATTCAAGTGTGATGCAGGTTAGGCTTGCCATCTACAATCTGAATGGTAAGGAAACAAGATGGTGGTGAGATTTAAAGCGCACCAAGAAAGATGAGCTGTGACAAATAAGTTGGGAAAACTTCTGAAAGATTTTCCAAGAAAAATACATGTCAGAAAGGTTCTTTGACCGCAATTTAAAAGAGTTCCATGAACTGCACATGGGGTCCATGAATATGGACTCATTTATAAACAGATTTCTAGATCTGCTGCATTATGTACCATATATCAAAGAAGAGAAGGTGAAAGTCCAACAGTTCCTAGGATTTCTTCCTCCCAGTTTTTGGAATAGGATTAAATTCGACATGCTAAAGACTTTGGATACTGCACTACAGAAGGCCTGACTCTGCTATGAGCATGAGCAGTTACGGCAAGAAAACCAAAATCGAAACAGTGAAAATTCTAGAAACGTTTCTGATAACCCCAAGCCTCGGTCAAACCTACAACCTTATAGAAAGAAAAATAACAGCTTTCAAGTGAACAAGAACTTCAACAAAATTGGTATGAATCCTTATGTACTAGCTCCTGATGGTAATAAGCAAGTGGCGAGTGGAGCCAAAGCTACCCCTTTAGCGATCAAGTGTTGGAAGTGAAATGGGTCACATTATACCAAAGAATGTAAGAACCAGAACAATGGTGTCTTGCATAATCTGCAAGAAGAACCTACCGTTGATGATATAGCGGGAACCCCATGAATTTATGCAGCATTAGATAGCCGACAAGCAGACCATCAAGTTGCAATGGTCGAGATCAAAGGTAAGATCTTGAACACCTTTGTTTCAATACTTATTGATCTTGGTGCTTGCCGGAGCTATGTTGCACCTAATATTGTTGATTTATGCAAGTTAGGAAAAGTAAAGCATGTTAAAACTTGGTTGGTACAGTTAGCCACCGGTACGAAATGGAAGGTTTCAAAAATTGTTAAAGAATGTGAAGTAAACCTGAATGGTTTCCTTACTAAGGTAAAACTGAACATCCTACCTTTAGGATCATACGATATTCTTATCAGCATGGACTGGTTGGAACAACACCATGTCATGCTCAATTGTCTACACAAGTCTATCTTGTGTACTGATAGCCAAGGGAACCAAGTGAAGATTCAAGGCATCCCAAAGAAAGTTTATGTAAGACAAATATCTGCCTTACAAGCAAATAAGTGTGTTAGGAAGGGATGCAAGTTGTTTGCAGTGAACATCTGAGATGTAGAGTCTGATAGAGAATAACGCACAAAAGACTTCTCCTTTCTTGAAGAATTCAAGGATGTATTTCCCAAGGAAATCCCCAAATTAGCTCTGAAATAAGACCTAGAATTTTCCATCGAACTGACCCCAGGATCAGTTCCGGCCTCCAAAACCCCTTACCACATGAGTGCACCAGAATTGGTGGAGCTCAAACTACAGTTGCATGAGTTAATAGAGAAAGGGTATATCCGACCCAGTGTGTCCCCTTGGGGAGCACCGATTTTGTTCGTAAAGAAGAAGGACAGTACGATGTATATGTGCATTGATTACCGTGAGTTGAACAAAATGACTATAAGGAACTTGTTGAGGCCTGGATATTCACAGGAAACAAAAGCAAGGGATTCTCCCCAGTCAACGTTCCCAACTAGCCCGTGACTGTTTGGTGTAGGGAATCCATCCAGTTTGCAGTCCGGCTACCGTAGGGCAAGTAACAAAAGGGTTTACTGGTTGCGGCCCGGTCCACCGTATATATTTTTGTATTTTGATTTAAAGTATGATATGCACATGCCTAATTAACCATGCAGGGGGATAAGGATACAAAGAGTAGTCACAATGTGATGCGCAGGTTCTTACCTCTCGTCTTAGAACTCACAAGCATCTAAATCATGCAAACGGTAATAAAGAAAACTAACAAAACTATCTCTAGAGAGCTAGATACTAATGCATGAGTAATGCACTACTGTCCATGTGTTATGGAAAATCGCAGATAGCTATTCTTATAACAAAACATATAAACATGAATAAAAGTACACATGATAAGGTAGCTCATCAACAGTTAAATCTCCCATTACTCATAGTGGAAAGCATTGTAAAGAATACTAAAGAACATTCAGACAAGAACGTAGGTTGAGGAAGTTAGAATGCTCTCATAGTTAATGAAACACAGTTGAAAATGAAATAGTTCCCATTCAACATCGCTCATTTAATCACATTGATACATTCCACACAGCACTTTCTCCATCAGGTAGAATTTGTAATTTCTGGTTGTAAAGCGAAATAGTTCCTCTTACAAGCAAATGCTTTACAAGTTTTTCCAGGGAAAAAATCCCCTGTAAGTTCTAACTTTCGAATATTTAAACTAAAACATAAAACCCCTTGGGCTGCCCCCCCAACGTGTGACCTTTCTGTTCCTCAAACGTTTCATGTCCCTCTTTTTATCCTTTCTGCGTGCACTCATGATCTGTTGAGTAACTGACAGACCTTTCAGGTCTGCGCCTTTGTCGTTATTGGCTTCACCTTCTAATTTGCTTGCCCTCCTTACGATCCTGTCTCCTATATATTCCTTCGCCCTGTGGCAGTATGAACAATATTTTGGATATTCCTACAATAGAACGACATATATCATTCATGGGGCTGTATTTTTAATAAAAATAAAACTATGTTAAATTCGATCAACCAAAACGGCTAAGTAGCAGGAAAATCCATGTACTGCATCATGGTTATGAGGATTTTTACAAGCGTTGACACCACTATCTCGTCCGCCTAAGGTTTCGAAATAAATCACCAGGGATAAGGAACAAATAGCTCATCGACGGCTCAGAATGCTAACATCGGCAGGGTAGACCTATTCACAGCCACGTAGGCGGGCCTTAACAGGCGATGGGTACTGCAAAAACACTTAAGTACATCAGAGTCGGAAGAGTTAAGACCTAAGCTGTGGGTGGGAAAACTTCCAATCGGAAATCAGAAGGACATTGACATTGGAAGCCAAGTGCTTTGACTAGCTGCAACAGTGGAAGAGAAAAAGGTTATAGACATGCGACTAGAAGACTGACATGCATCGACGGGCGTATTACTTATACATCGGGTGCTTAGCTGATTTGGGAGCCACAACGGCGGAAGAGAAACAGACAACACCCGCTGATCAAACATAATTTGACGTCCGATCAATAAAAATATTAATTATTCGAAACAGCTTTAACATTCGGCAATGGTAAAAAAAACTTGTTTCACCCCGAAAAGCGGCAACAATTGATCCGATTCATCTTCGACTAGCAAAACCAAACTCAAAATCTGTGACCCACTACAATTTTCAAACATAAGCGACTTCTGAAACAGGACGAGAGTTCAAATTCATCCAAAATTACAGTATGACCAACAAAGTTCAAGGATCCAAACGATTCAAAGCAACACTAAATCATGAGGAGGGGACCAAAATTCGAAAAATTTGGGGAGAACAGTTACAGCCGCAACAATTGGCAATTACCTGGTGAACCCAGATCTCTGGGTGATTATTCCTTGAGTGACAGTCTGTTTAATAACACACGAACCTATTGAATTCTTCCAACTATCTGGATTTCTCAAATGGCCATTAAAAGTATGTACCTTTACTCATTAATGATAGTCCAATTTGGGAGAAGGGAAACCACTATTTTCAAGTCCAGATAACTCTGTTGAGGCCGAAAAATGAGTTTCATTGTTACTTTTGTCTTCAGGTAGCTGGAAGCTTGGACACCACAGGATTGTAGCATATGTAAAATAGAAATATTCATTTGTTCCTCATTCCCATGCCACTTTAGCTCTTTTGTGCTTTTGGACTTTTGTCCTTTTCATATGAGTCCTCCCGCATGCCTTTCTTTCTGAATTTTAATTTAGGCTCCTCTATCCCAAGTGTCCTTTTGTGTGAGAGGTGTATTTCATGTTTCAGCTCACAGACAGAGAGGAACTTTTAGTGATTTAGTACTTATGGTTCAGCATTTGTTTTGATATATAATGATTTCATAGGAGTTTTTGACTCTTATCTTCCTTTTGGTGTTCGTTTCTTGGCATGGGATCATTTGTATTTAATATACTGTTTACCTTGCTTCTTTCCATGGGCCCTTTATTGTCACTCCTTAGGACATTTTAAATTTGACATGGATGGAACCTCAACATAGTACTCCAGACTTTTTGATCCTGGTTTATTTCACAGGGGTTAAGTAGGACTTCAATGCGTACATCGCTATTTGATAAAACTGCTAAACTGGAAGAAGTTCTTTTAGACAGACAACAATACACAGTATTATACCCAAGAACTTTAATCATTCCAAAATTATGATGTTCTCATGCAACAATGGGTTTGCCTTCTTTATTGAAATCAATAAAAATTTAAACTAAAACAAACCTAAACTTCATGACTCAAAGACTCAAAAAGACGACCAAGCCAGATTATTTATATACAAGATAGAAGAAGACAAATGAAACTCAGGAAAAATAAGGCTTGAGAACTAAACCATTTACTGGTAAGTTCTCTTCCCACCCTTGCAGATCTTGTAACTTATAAGTGGAAGGGCCAAGCTTTTCCGTAATCTAGAAAGGGCCTACTCATAACTGCTAGAATTTCGTGTGTTTTCCTTTCTCATCATGGGGGTGGTCCCACTTGAGGACCAAATATCCCACTTCAAAGTCCTTTGCTCCTACCTTGTGTTTGTCTAACCATCTCTTTATTACCTCTTATTGTTGTTTAAAGTACTCTCTGGCCTTATATCTAGCCTCTTCTGCTTTCAGAAGATTACATATCCTCATCTGCAAAATTTCATTCTCCGACCCTCTAGACTCTTGAGCTATTATGGAGGAGGGTAGCATGATTTTGCGGGGAAGAATGGCTTCTTTACCATACACAAGGGTATATGACGACATCCTAATGAAGACTTGGGGGTGACTCTATCAGCCTAAAGGGCGTTTGGTAGCACTGAGTGCCAACTCCTCTGGTTTTCTATCACAGTCTTCTTTAAAATTCTAATCAGATTTTTGTTAGTAGATTCAGCCAGGCCATTTCCTTGTGGATAGTAATTTGTAAAGTAATGCAACTTTATTCCTTTCTCATGAGCAAAAGCAGTTAATTTAATCAATGAAAATTAAGTAGCATTATCAAAGACTAAAGAAACTGGAACTCCAAACTTGGTCATAATGTGGTCCTGTAGGAAGTCGATGACCGTGTCTTCATTTATTTTGCGCAGTGGGATGGCTTCGACCCAGCGAGTGAAGTAATCGGTTGTGGTCAGAATGTACTTGTGTTGTAGGGAAGAGTTCGGCTTTATCTCCCCAATAATGTCCAACCCCCATTGCTCGAATGGATCCGTGATCATCACAGTCTTCAGTGGTGGGGCTGCTTTAGATTGTCTTCCACTACACCTTTGACAAATGTCGCACTTCCTGACATGAGCATGTGCATCTTTGAAGAGCGTGGGCCAATAGTGACCAGCTCTGAGAATTTTGTGAGCTGTAGTATCTCCTGAAAAATGTCCCCCAGCAGGCCCGTCATGAAAATATGTCATTACTTTCTTTGCATCTTCTTTCTCTAAGCACCTAAGAAGGACTCCGTCATAGTTTTTTCTAAATAATATTCCTTCAATAATTTAGTAGGAGGCTGATTTGAGATGCAACGCTCTTCTTTTCTTAGAATTCCAATGTTCTAGCAACAATCCTATCTGAAGGTAATGCACGAGGTCTCTATACCAAGATTCAGGGGCTGTGAACAAAGGACATACATCCATCAAATGTAATTCAGCCTCGTCTTCCCAAGAGTGTTCGTCATTGTTCCCACTTTCAGTCATTAGTTTGCACAACCCCTTCCCTTTAACTATAGAAGTTGGCTTGAATTCGAGGTCATATTATTGAAGAGTTTTTACCCAATTGCCCCTTCTTTCTCCTAACTCCTTCTGTACAAAAAGGGACCTCACAGCTGGGTATGGGATGATCACCTTGGTTCGATTTTTCAATATGTAGGGCCTAAATTGTTTCACTGCTTTGAACATTGCATAAGCTTGTTTATCAATAGCCGGGTAATTTAATTCGGCCCCTTATAGACCAATGCTCATAAAAGATATTGGGAATTCATCCCCCTCATCTTCCTTTTGAGTAACAATAGCTGCTAGCGAATCATCAGATGCAAAAGTAGACAGAATAAAATCTTTATCGAAATCTAGGATTTTTAGGGAAGGGGCGTGTGCAACAATAGTTTTTATCTTGCTGAATCCATTCTTCTCAATCTCGGTCCATTTGAACTGTGCACTCTGCTTTACCATCTGCTGCAGAGGTTTGACAATCTGAGCGAAATCCGGTACAAATCTTCGTACAAAGTTTATTGTTCCCATAAAAGATTGCATCCCCTTTTTATTGTGGGGCAAGGGGATCTGTTCAATGGCCTTGATCCTTTCCGTATCTATAGATATTCCTTTCTTTGAAACTATGTGACCAAGCAACTTGCCTTCTGTGATAGTGAATACACACTTCTTGGGATTGAGTGAGATACCATATTTTCGACAGCGTTCAAAAATATGCCTTAAATGAAACGCGTGCTCTTCTCTCCTATTTGAGAATATCGTAATATCATCAAGGTACACTACAGCACTATGGCCAATCAATCTGTGGAAATCTATTTCCATAGCCCTTTGGAATGTGGCTCCAGCGTTTATAAGCCCAAAAGGAATTCTTCGGTAAGCAAAGGTTCCCCATCTGTTCCTAAATTTTGTCTTCAATCTATCCTCTTCGGCTACTAATACTTGATTGTAGCCTGAGAAACCGTCTAATAACGAAAATAGTTCAGAACCTGAGACCATTTGTAGTAGTTTCTCCATGGGTGGCACATGATAGTTATCTTTATTTGAAGCACGGTTTAAATTCCTGAAATCCATGCATAACCTGATTTCTCCAGACTTTTTCCTCATTGGCACCAAATTTGAGACCCATTCAGAGTTTCTGACCTTAAAAATGATCCTAGCATCCAATAACTTCTTAACTTCACTCTAGATCAGAGGTTCCAATTTGGGGTGCATTTTCCTTAAAGGTTGCTGATAAGGTTTGATGCCACATTTGATGGGGATAACATGCTGGATGATGCTAGTGTCATATGTATTCAAGTCTTCGTATGTCCAGGCGAAAACATGTTTATATTGATTAAAAAGACTGATGAACTTATCTCTTTCTGCTGGTGAACAACATTTACCAGGATTCACATATTTAGGCTTTGTCTCAGTCCCTAAATTTATCAGCTCGAACTGTAGAGATGAGCTGCGAGTTTTCACGTTTGTTGGTCTTCTAAATTTTTCATTTAGATCGAACATTATTTCTAAGGTTCTGACTCCTTTAGGGATGAAATTATCATACTTCAGCTCGACCTGATGTTCTTCATCACCTATAATCACCCCTTTAATTACTTCATCATTTGTTAAGCATTCTATAATCTGTCGATCGTCATCGAACACTCGTAAGTTGGTAATCATATCAGCGATCGAGGGCCTGCAAAGCAATTCAACGGAGCATCGATTATTAGTAGGTACAAGCCTAGCAGCTGATGTGGCCAACAAGTCAGCTGCTGCATTTTTAAGTCTTGGAATTGATATAATATTAAATGCATTAAAACACTTGAGTAGATCCCATACCTCATTTTGATAAGCCTTTAAGTGAGGAGAAACACAATGTATTTGATTTTGAATATGTTTTACAATTATTTCAGAATGTCCAAAAACTTTCAAATTACTTACCTTTAATTCGATTGCTTTCCTTAAACCTTGCACCAACACTTCATACTCAGCTGTGTTATTTGTACATTCAAACTCTAATCTACATTAAATAAAATGTTTATTCTTCTTGGGGTCGATCAGGACACAACCAGCCCCTGAACCTTCTAATGTCTTAGAGCCATCAAAAAACAATGTCCAGAAATCACTAACTACTGCATGCGAATCTACTCCTACTGCTAAGTCTACTATTTTATAGTCGATTTCATCAGCCTGTGAAAATCGAAGGAGATCAGGCTGGGTGTCTGACATGTTGCTTGCTTCTTCTGCTTGGTAATTTCCTGGTTCCAATTCAATAAAATAATTTCCCAACATAGAATCCACTGATTCATTCTTCTCCTCAAGTTGAGTAACGTTGTATTTCATGTGAGGCTCCCTCAAAATTTTAATTTGGTTTGGGATTCCTTTATACGGCAGCCACAGATGCGACCAATCCGAGGCAAAATATCCATTTAGTTTTTCCAACCAGTCTCTACTCAGAACAAGACCATAAGCATCTGGTATGTCGACCAACACGATATCAATAACTTGGCACATTTTATCATTTGAAGACAGGCAGACTAGGACATCCTCCATATCACCAACTACCTTTACATTCGTCTTGTCCAACTGAACCACCCTCCAAGTGGATGGCTTAGGTCTGCCCATTTATCCTTTTGCAGACTGATATAGGCATGACGTTAACCGACACCCCTGAGTCTACCAGGAAATTATGTATGTTGTGATTAAAAATTTCAAAACTGAGGAGGAAAGGTGGATGCTTGTTCTTAGACTTACCTCCAATGCTAGCTTCTCCAATTTCTTCTTCTTCTTTGGGTCAATTCTCAGTGGGAAGCCTCTCATCCGATGCTTCAAGTGCTTTTAATAGTCTTTCTTTTTGTTGCGGCACTTTACACATTTCGAATAGTAAAACGTTCGCCTTTACCTTCTTTATATATTCCACAATGTCATAATCCATCTGCGGTTCAATGGGATGCGGTTTATCAGCCTTCATATTTTCTTCATTAGGCTTGGCCAACGCATCCTTCTGCCTAGGATCTTGGCTGGTAATAGTGAATTTGGGAATTTTATCAGCTGAGGAGTTATTTTGAAATTTCTTAACATTTTTCTGAAGCCTTTTGATTTTTGGGAGTATGATACTATCTTCTTTAACTGACCCTTGGCTCCTTGTTGTAACGTTCGTTTCCATGATGCTCTCGTATCCCCAATTCTTTTCTTCCTCGGCATCGAATAACGAAATGGAATTCCACAAAACCATGGTCTCATCTTCTTGTTCTTTCATTGAAGTGGTACTGTCCTTTTTTTCTTCATCTCCATCTTTTGTTAATTTAGAATCCAACAGCTGATTCATAACCAATGTCATTGAGTTTACCCATTGAGGACAATTCTTTTAAGAGTGGGGCTGTTGGTGGAACATGCAAAAATTGTCCATTCCTACCTCTGTTAAATTCATAGATGCTGAATTGTGCGAAGGAGGTTGGGACTGATTGTTGTCCTCTCTTTTCGTGTAATAGGGCTTGTAGAGCTTTTGATTTTCCTTCTCTTTTCCAAGTCTATGATTCTGTTAGAAAGCTTCTGCATCATTTTTGCCAAAATTTCAAAATTTGGTGATTGCTCTTCCTTAGGCTTAGTAAACAACAAGGCTTTCCTTCCCACACTTTTCTCTCCTGACCATTCAGGATAATCTTTGATACTTTCTCTTTCAGCCTCTACCTTTTCTTCCTCCTCATAAGTTTCTGCTAAAGTGGGATTGGCCTTCATTTTGGCGAACATGGCCAGCTCGGGTCCTAAAGCCGAAGTATAATATTCAATCAGGACTTTATCCGAAGGTCTATCAGCCTCAGAAAAATTCTTGAGGTACGCTGCAAATATTTGAGTGAAGTTGTGCACCTTCTCCTTTCTCTTTTTCTTTAAGGCACATAGCCCTTTCATGAGGGCTGCGTGAGTCTTTTGGGTCGCATACTTACTTCTAAATATCCTCTCGAAGGTATCCCAATCAGGCATAGAGTTTGCAGGAAACCCAAAATACCATGTTGCTGCAGCTCCTTTAAGGGTGTGCGGGAATAGTCTGCAAACTACATCCTCATACTTCCCAGCCCTTAACCCTTCTATTTCCAAATAAAAACTTTACAGGTGGTCATCTACTAGTATCTTCTCACTTGGGTTGAATTTGGGCAGCATCTTTTCAAAGGATTGAGGTAAATCATGCAATGGAGGTGGTAGGTTTAAAGGTGATCTGGCTCTCCAGGAAAGCGGTGGATTTGGTGGGTTGGGTGGTTGATTGGCATTAATGCCTGCCATGAGTCTGGGTGGAGAGTGAGGAGGTGAGTAAACATGAGTGTGAGCAGGAGAACTTTGAGGAGTATCTGGTCCTTCTTGATTCAAAGGTAGTACAACTTCCTGTAAGGCTGTCTCTACTAGCTCTTCCCAATCCCAAACCAGCACTGAGTCTTCCAACATAGGACGATCTTTCCTTTTATATTCTCTTCTGGGAAATTCAGGGATGATCGGAAATCCTCCAATATTCTTCACATATGCCCTGGTGTGTCTTCTCAGATTATTAACAACCTCATTGTCAATAGAAAACAAATGTTCTCTACTCCTTTCTTCCGGAATTGGATTATGAAGTCCACTGCTTTCATAACTGTTACCGGTGGAATAGTCTCGGGAAAATGGGTTTCCTCGGCCAACCATGCACTAGAGGCCCTCCTTCTAGCACCAGAAACTATTGAGGCCTGGAAATTCGCAGGCAACAACAGTAATGGATTCTCCCCAGTCAACGTTCCCAACTAGCCCGTGACTGTTTGGTGTAGGGAATCCGTTCGGTTTGCGGTCCGACTACCATAGGTTAAGCAACAAAAGAGTTTACCGTATGCGGCTGATTCCACTGTATATATTTTTGTATTTTGACTTAAAGTATGATATGCCCATGCCTAATTAATCATGCAGGGGGATAAGGATGCAAATAGTAGTCACAGTGTGATGCGCAGGTTCTTACCTCTCGTCTTAGAACTCACAAGCATCTAAATCATGCAAACAGTAATAAAGAAAACTATCAAAACTATCTCTAGAGACATGGATACTAATTCATGAGTAATGCACTACTGTCCATGTGTTATGGAAAATTGCAGATAGTTGTTCTTATAACCAAACATATAAACATGAATAAAAGTACACATGATAAGATAGCTCATCAACAGTTAAAACTCCCATCACTCATAGTGGAAAGCATCGTAAATAATACTAAAGAACATTCAGACAAGAACGTAGGTTCAGGAAGTTAGAATGCTCTCACAGTTAATGAAACATAGTTGAAAATGAAATAGTTCCCATTCAACATCGCTCATTTAATCACATTGATACATTCCACACAACACTTTCTCCATCAGATAGAATTTGTAATTTCTGGTTATAAAACGAAATAGTTCCTCTTACAAGCAAATGGTTTACAAGTTTTTCTAGGGGAAAAAGCCCCTGTAAGTTCTAACTTTCGAATAGTTAAACTAAAACAGAAAACCCCTTGGGTTTCCCCCCGAACGTGTGACCTTTACATTCCTCAAATGTTTCATGTCCCTCTTTTTATCCTTTCTGCATGCACTCATGATCCGCTGAGTAACTGACAGACCTTTCAGGTCTGCGCCTTTGTTGTTATTGGCTTTGCCTTCTAATTTTCTTTCCCTCCTTACAATCCTGTTGATCCGTAGGATCTCAACTTTAGTGCTTTAAAAGTTTGTTTGAAAGAATGCGTGCAACAGGTTACTTAAAGGAATAGCATTAACAGAAATGAAATGCTCAGTATAGGAATGAAAAACAAGACTAATAAACAAATTCCAAGAAGAAAACACAGAAACAGAGTCACAAACAGTAGTTGATAACGGAGTTCACCCCCTCCACTGGGCTACATCTCTGGGTCCCTCTCCAATAGGAACCGATCCAATTAATGGTTTTAGAATGGTACAAATGGTTCTGGACTAATCACAGAAACTGGACATTAACAATAAAGTCTTCAAGACCTCCTCTCTGAAAGTTACAAAACTAGACTTCAACAGACAAAAAAAACCAAGTATAACAGAGAGTAGTCGACTTCAACAGCATGTGGATAGTTTTTTTTAAAGTAAACTCTCCAAGCCTACGTTCTCAACGAACTGCGTCCCCCCTCCTGGGCGCCAGCTTCCCTTATTTAAGCCTCATTTTTTTCCGTTACAAATGAGCGGAAGCGCCAAGGAGAATGCGACTGTTCACATCCCCTGCGAAATTCCAACTCATCATCATAGCAGCCTGTTCATCTCTCTATCGACGTTATAATAATATGGCATCAAGATTCTGCAAAAACCGTTTTGAAATGTCCCCCTGCGAACGCATTGCTGAGTATTTGCATCAGAAGCTTTTGTTATCCGGGCTTCCGCAGTGGCGGAAGAGGATAAGCAATGGGCTCCGATATTTTACTTTGATGGACTCAGTCTCAATCGGCTATCGGTTGGTTTTCAAGTCGGAGGATTTAGTACTTTGGTTTCTGCCATTGTGGACAGTCAAACGGTAAAGTCTCCCGATTTGACTTTTCAACCCGTAAATTTTGGGCTTCTGCCATTGCGGCTGCCGAATCGCTCTGGCTTCCGATCTGTTTAAGCTTCCTTCGTTGCGGCTGTCGGAAGGCTTTCGAGCCCCGCCGTTGCGGAAGGGAGAAGGCTTCCGCCGTTTCGGAAGGAGAAATGCTTCTGCCATTTCAGAAGGAGAAATGCTTCCACCATTGCGGAAGGAGAAATGCTTCCGAGCTCTGATCTGTGTATTCGTCGTCCATCTATTTTTCACGCGCAGCTTCTTTTGAACCATTGTACCAAATTGGATCGTTAACGAGGAATAATCCACCGGATCAATCCTCTACATTGAAGAGCTTTTGGACCACCAAAATCCTAAATTATTCTTCAAGTAAGTGAGGGTAAAGTTCCCTCACTTTACCAATCTCCATCCATCTTGCTTTGCTAGGATGCATTCCTTTCAGCCCCACTCTAAGGTACTCAGCATTCCCCCTTCGTGAATTTCTTACATTTCTGTCAATAATAACATCATCCTGCAACTCTCTCATATATTCAGGTGCCAAATCATCAATTGAAGGAATCTGTATGTTAATTTCCTCATCCATGATCATAGGAGGCTCATACAATCTAAGATTCTCAACATTGACAACTGAATAAATTTGCATGTATGGAGGTAAATCCAAGCGAAAAGCATTAGTACCGATATTTTCCAAGATCTCAAAAGGACCATACCTGATAGGCTTAAGATTTTTACCTGCGCCTTTCATCCTTTCTTTAGTGATGCGTAACCAAACTCGGTCACCAACCTGAAATTGATGATCAACTCGATGCTTATCATGCCTGGCTCTTCTCCAACTGTTCTTGAACTGCCTGCTGCACTTCTTGGATTCTCTGAATGAACTTTAAAGCTTTATCTACATCATGATGTCCATCCACTGCATCTTTGCCAAAAGATAATTCCATCGGTGTTTTTGGCAGATAACCAAAACAAGTTTCAAAAGGAGATATTTTCGTGGAAGAATGAACTGCATGATTGTAAGCATGCTGTATATACTGCAACTGCTCATCCCAAAGTTTAGGATGCTTACTAAAATATCCTCTGAGCAGTTGAACCACTGTTCTGTTTACTACCTCTATTTTCCCATCGGTCTGTGAATGAAAATCTGTACTTTTCTGCAGTTTAGTGTCCATAAGCTCCCATAAAGTTGACCAGAATTTTCCCAAGAACCGGGAATCTCGATCAGATATAATAGACATGGGTAGCCCAAAATGTACCCAAACATTTTGAAAGAATAAATGGGTTGTTTGTTCAGCAGTGATCTGCTTATTACATGGCATTAAGATACACATTTTGCTGAATCTATCCACAACAACATATAGATAATCATGCCCTTTTCTAGACATAGGTAGTCCCCCTACAAAGTCCATGGAAATACTTTCCCAAGGATGAGAAGAAACTGGAAGAGGAGTGTACAAACCCAATTTCCTATTGCTAGGCTTACTTGTTGCACACATAACACACCCCCTTATATATTTAGCTACAGTTTCTTGCATTTGAGGCCAATAACAATGATTCTGCAATACAGACAATGTTTTGCTTACACCAAAATGTCCTGCAATCAATGAACTATGTACCTCTCGGATCACATGCACTCTTTCTTTCTCTGGAATACAGAGTTTACCGAGATGATACAAGAGTTGATTATGCACATAATAGTTTTCTTCCTATTTACCATGTGTTAGTGATGCATATACTTTCTTAAAATCTTTATCTTCTACATACTGTTCAATATAACTTTCATGTGTTAATGAACTGTTTTGAAGAATGATTGAAGCATTCATAGGTGGCCTTGATAACATGTCTGCTACTTTATTATGAATTCCCTTTTTGTACTTGATTACGAGATGAAACTGTTGTAAGAACCCCATCCATCTTAAATGCCTACTTTGTTGTATTTTAGTTTGAGATTGTAAATATTGAAGTGGCTGATGATCAGTATGTATGACTGTCTCTTTTCCCATGATATAACGTTTCCACTTCTTCACACTCTGTACTAAAGCATACAATTCTTTGTCATAGGTCGGATAGTTACTTACCGTAGTGGAGAATGTTTCTGAATGGTAACAGACTGGCTTCCTTCCTTGCATCAAAAATGCTCCCATGGAAAACCCGCTGGCATCGGTTTTGATCTCAAATGGCTGCTGCAAATATGGCAATGTTAGAACTGGTGTTGTGCTAATCTCTTCCTTCAAAGTGTCGAAGGCTCTCTGATGCTTGCCTACCCACTGGAAAATTTCTTTAATGCTTGTTAAAGCATGCAAAGGCGCAGCAATGGAAGAAAATCCAGAAATGAATTTCCTCCAATATTGAACCGCACCCAGAAAACTTCTGATTTCAGTAACGATGTTAGGCCGTGGCCAGTTTACAATGACAGCAACCTTGGCTGGGTCCACTCGCAGGTGGACCCAGACAAAACATATAAACATGAATAAAAGTACACATGATAAGATAGCTCATCAACAGTTAAAACTCCCATTACTCATAGTGGAAAGCATCGTAAATAATACTAAAGAACATTCAGACAAGAACATAGGTTTAGGAAGTTAGAACGCTCTCACAGTTAATGAAACACAGTTGAAAATGAAATAGTTCCCATTCAACATCGCTCATTTAATCACATTGATACATTCCACACATCACTTTCTCCATCAGGTAGAATTTGTAATTTCTGGTTGTAAAGCGAAATAGTTCCTCTTACAAGCAAATGCTTTACAAGTTTTTCCAGGGAAAAAAGCCCCTGTAAGTTCTAATGTTCGAATATTTAAACTAAAATAGAAAACCCCTTGGGCTGCCCCCCCAACGTGTGACCTTTCTGTTCCTCAAACGTTTCATGTCCCTCTTTTTATCCTTTCTGCGTGCACTCATGATCCGTTGAGTAACTGACAGACCTTTCAGGTCTGCGCCTTTGTCGTTATTGGCTTCACCTTCTAATTTTCTTGCCCTCCTTACGATCCTATCTCCTATATATTCCTTCGCCCCGTGGCAGTATGAACAATATTTTGGATATTCCTACAATAGAATGACATCTATCATTCATGGGGCTGTATTTTTAATAAAAATCAAATTACATTAAATTTGATCAACCAAAATGGCTAAGTAGCAGGAAAATCCATGTACTGCATCATGGTTACGAGGATTTTTACAAGCGCTGACACCACTATCTCGTCCACCTAAGGTTTCGAAATAAATCACCAGGGACAAGGAACAAATAGCTCATCGACGGCTCAGAATGCTAACATCAGCAGGGTAGACCTATTCACAACCGCGTAGGCGGGCCTTAACAGGAGATGGGTATTGCAAAAACACTTAATTACATCAGAGTCGGAAGAGTTAAGACCTAAGCTGTGGGTGGGAAAACTTCCAATCGGAAATCAGAAGGACATTGACATTGGAAGCCAAGTGCTTTGACTAGCCGCAACAGTGGAAGAGAAAAAGGTTATAGACATGCGACTAGAATACTGACATGCATCGACGGGCGTATTACTTATACATCGTGTGCTTAGCTGATTTGGGAGCCACAACGGCGGAAGAGAAACAGACAACAGCCGCCGATCAAACATAATTTGACGTCCGATCAATAAAAATATTAATTATTCGAAACAGCTTTAACATTCGGCAATGGTAAAAAAAAACTTGCTTCACCCCGAAAAGCGGCAACAATTGATCCGATTCATCTTCGACTAGCAAAACCAAACTCAAAATCTGCGACCCACTACAATTTTCAAACATAAGCGACTTCTGAAACAGGACGAGAGTTCAAATTCATCCAAAATTACAGTATGACCAACAAAGTTGAAGGATCCAAACGATTCAAAGCAACACTAAATCATGAGGAGGGGACCAAAATTCGAAAAATTTGGGGAGAACAGTTACAGCTGCAACAATTGGCGATTACCTGGTGAACCCAGATCTCTGGGTGATTATTCCTTGAGTGACAGACTGTTTAACAACACACGAACCTATTGAATTCTTCCAGCTATCTGGATTTCTCAAATGGCCATTAAAAGTATGTACCTTTACTCATTAATGATAGTCCAATTTGGGAGAAGGGAAACCAATATTTTCAAGTCCAGATAACTCTGTTGAGGCCGAAAAATGAGTTTCATTGTTACTTTTGTCTTCAGGTAGTTGGCAGCTTGGACACCACAGGATTGTAGCATATGTAAAATAGAAATATTCATTTGTTCCTCATTCCCATGCCACTTTAGCTCTTTTGTGCTTTTGGACTTTTGTCATTTTCATATGAGTCCTCCCGCATGCCTTTCTTTCTGAATTTTAATTTAGGCTCCTCTATCCCAAGTGTCCTTTTGTGTGAGAGGTGTATTTCATGTTTCAGCTCATAGACAGAGAGGAACTTTCAGTGATTTAGTACTTATGGTTCATCATTTGTTTTGATATATAATGATTTCATAGGAGTTTTTGACTCTTATCTTCCTTTTGGTGTTCGTTTCTTGGCATGGGATCATTTGTATTTAATATACTGTTTACCTTGCTTCTTTCCATGGGCCTTTTGTTGTCACTCCTTAGGACATTTTAAATTTGACATGGATGGAGCCTCAACATAGTACTCCAGACTTTTTGATCCTGGTTTATTTCACAGGGGTTAAGTAGGACTTCAATGCATACATCGCTATTTGATAAAACTGCTAAACTGGAAGAAGTTCTTTTAGACAAACAACAATACACAGTATTATACCCAAGAACTTTAATCATTCCAAAATTATGATGTTCTCATGCAACAATGGGTTTTCCTTCTTTATTGAAATCAATAAAAATGTAAACTAAAACTAAACTAAACTTCATGACTCAAAGACTCAAAAAGACGACCAAGCCAGATTATTTATATACAAGATAGAAGAAGACAAATGAAACTCAGGAAAAATAAGGCTTGAGAACTAAACCATTTACTGGTAAGTTCTCTTCCCACCCTTGCAGATCTTGTAACTTATAAGTGGAAGGTCCAATCTTTTCCGTAATCTATAAAGGGCCTACTCATAACTGCTAGAATTCCGTGTGTTTTCCTTTCTCATCATGGGGGTGGTCCCACTTGAGGACCAAATATCCTACTTCAAAGTCCTTTGTTCCTACCTTGTGTTTGTCTAACCATCTCTTTATTACCTCTTGTTGTTGTTTAAAGTACTCTCTGGCCTTAGATCTAGCCTCTTCTGCTTTCAAAAGATTACATATCCTCATCTGCAAAACTTCATTCTCCGACCCTCTAGACTCTTGAGCTATTATGGAGGAGGGTATCATGATTTTGCGGGGAAGAATGGCTTCTTTACCATACACAAGGGTATACGATGACACTCCTAATGAAGACTTGGGGGTGACTCTATCAGCTTAAAGGGTGTTTGGTAGCACTGAGTGCGAACTCCTCTGGTTTTCTATCACAGTCTTCTTTAAAATTCTAATCAGATTTTTGTTAGTAGATTCAGCCAGGCCATTTCCTTGTGGATAGTAATTTGTAAAGTAATGCAACTTTATTCCTTTCTCATGAGAAAAATAAGTTAATTTAATCAATGAAAATTAAGTAGCATTATCAAAGACTAAAGAAACTGGAACTCCAAACTTGGTCATAATGTGGTCCTGTAGGAAGTCAATGACCGTGTCTTCATTTATTTTGCGCAGTGGGATGGATTCGACCCTGCGAGTGAAGTAATCGGTCGTGGTCAGAATGTACTTGTGTTGTAGGGAAGAGTTCAGCTTTATCTCCCCAATAATGTCCAACCCCCATTGCTCGAATGGATCCATGATCATCACAGTCTTCAGTGGTGGGGCTGCTTTAGATTGTCTTCCAATACACCTTTGACAAATGTTGCACTTACTGACATGAGCATGTGCATCTTTGAAGAGCGTGGGCCAATAGTGACCAGCTATGAGAATTTTGTGAGCTGTAGTATCTCCTAAAAAATGTCCCCCAGCAGGCCCGTCATGCAAATATGTCATTACTTTCTTTGCATCTTCTTTCTCTAAGCACCTAAGAAGGACTCCGTCATAGTTTTTTCTAAATAATATTCCTTCAATAATTTGGTAGGAGGCTGATTTGAGATGCAACGCTCTTCTTTGCTTAGAATTCCAATGTTCTAGCAACAATCCTGTCTGAAGGTAATGCACGAGGTCTCTATACCAAGATTCAGGGGCTGTGAACAAAGGACATACATCCATCAAATGTAATTCATCCTCGTCTTCCCAGGAGTGTTCGTCATTGTTCCCACTTTCAGTCGTTAGTTTGCACAACCCCTTCCCTTTAACTATAGAAGTTGGCTTGAATTCGAGGTCATATTATTGAAGAGTTGTTACCCAATTGCCCCTTCTTTCTCCTAACTCCTTCTGTACAAAAAGGGACCTCACAGCTGGGTATGGGATGATCACCTTGGTTCGATTTTTCAATATGTAGGGCCTGAATTGTTTCACTGCTTTGAACATTGCATAAGCTTGTTTATCAATAGCCGGGTAATTTAATTCGGCCCCTTATAGACCAATGCTCATAAAATATATTGGGAATTCATCCCCCTCATCTTCCTTTTGAGTAAGCATAGCTGCTAGCGAATCATCAGATGCAAAATTAGACAGAATAAAATCTTTATCGAAATCTAGGATTTTTAGGGAAGGGGCGTGTGCAACAACAGTTTCTATCTTGTTGAATGCATTCTTCTCAATCTCGGTCCATTTGAACTGTGCACTCTGCTTTACCATTTGCTGCAGAGGTTTGACAATCTGAGCGAAATCTGGTACAAATCTTCGTACAAAGTTTATTATTCCCATAAAAGATTGCATCCCCTTTTTATTGTGGGGCAAGGGGATCTGTTCAATGGCCTTGATCCTTTCCAGATCTATAGATATTCCTTTCTTTGAAACTATGTGACCAAGCAACTTGCCTTCTGTGATAGCGAATACACACTTCTTGGGATTGAGTGAGATACCATATTTTCGACAGCGTTCAAAAATATGCCTTAAATGAAACGCATGCTCTTCTCTCCTATTTGAGAATATCGTAATATCATCAAGGTACACTACAACACTATGGCCAATCAATCCGTGGAAATCTATTTCCATAGCCCTTTGGAATGTGGCTCCAACGTTTATAAGCCCAAAAGGAATTCTTCTGTAAGCAAAGGTTCCCCATCTGTTCCTAAATGTTGTCTTCAATATATCCTCTTCGGCTACTAATACTTGATTGTAGCCTGAGAAACCGTCTAATAACGAAAATAGTTCAGAACCTGAGACCATTTGTAGTAGTTGCTCCATGGGTGGCACATGATAGTTATCTTTATTTGAAGCGCGGTTTAAATTCTTGAAATCCATGCATAACCTGATTTCTCCAGAATTTTTCCTCACTGGCACCAAATTTGAGACCCATTCAGAGTTTCTGACCTTAAAAATGATCCTAGCATCCAATAACTTCTTAACTTCACTCTAGATCAGAGGTTCCAATTTGGAGTGCATTTTCCTTAAAGGTTGCTGATAAGGTTTGATGCGAGATTTGATGGGGATAACATGCTGGATGATGCTAGTGTCATATGTATTCAAGTCTTCGTATGTCCAGGCGAAAACATGTTTATATTGATTAAAAATACTGATGAACTTATCTCTTTCTGCTGGTGAACAACATTTACCAGGATTCACATATTTAGGCTTTGTCTCAGTCCCTAAATTTATCAGCTCGAACTGTAGAGATGAGCTCGGAGTTTTCACGTTTGCTGGTCTTCTAAATTTTTCATTTAGATCGAACATTATTTCTAAGGTTCTGACTCCTTTAGGGATGAAATTATCATACTTCAGCTCGACCTAATGTTCTTCATCACCTATAATCACCCCTTTAATTACTTCATCATTTGTTAAGCATTCTATAATCTACTGATTGTCATCGAACACTCGTAAGTTGGTAATCATATCAGGGATCGAGGGCCTACAAAGCAATTCAACGGAGCATCGATTATTAGTAGGTACAAGCCTAGCAGCTGATGTGGCCAACAAGTCAGCTGCTGCATTTTTAAGTCTTGGAATTGATATAATATTAAATGCATTAAAACACTTGAGTAGATCCCATACCTCATTTTGATAAGCCTTTAAGTGAGGAGAAACACAATGTATTTGATTCTGAATATGTTTTACAATTATTTCAGAATCTCCGAAAACTTTCAAATTACTTACCTTTAATTCGATTGCTTTCCTTAAACCTTGCACCAACGCTTCATACTCAGATGTGTTATTTGTACATTCAAACTCTAATCTACATTAAATAAAATGTTTATTCTTCTTGGGGTCGATCAGGACACAACCAGCCCCTGACCCTTCTAATGTCTTAGAGCCATCAAAAAACAATGTCCAGAAATCACTAACTACTGCATGCGAATCTACTCCTACTGCTAAGTCTACTATTTTATAGTCGATTTCATTAGCCTGTGAAAATCGAAGGAGATCAGGCTGGGTGTCTGACGTGTTGCTTGCTTCTTCTGCTTGGTAATTTCCTGGTTCCAATTCAATAAAATAATTTCCCAACACAGAATCCACTGATTCGTTCTTCTCCTCAAGTTGAGTAACGTTGTATTTCATGTGAGGCTCCCTCAAAATTTTAATTTGGTTTGGGCTTCCTTTATACGGCAGCCACAGATGCGACCAATCCGAGGAAAAATATCCATTTAGTTTTTCCAACCAGTCTCTACTCAGAACAAGACCATAAGTGTCTGGTATGTCGACCACCACGATATCAATAACTTGGCACACTTTATCATTTGAAAACAGGCGGACTAGGACATCCTCCATCTCACCAACTACCTTTACATTCATCCTGTCCACCTGAACCACCCTCGAAGTGGATGGCTTAGGCTGCCCATTTATCCTTTTGCAGACTGATATTGGCATGACGTTAACCGACACCCCTGAGTCTACCAGGAAATTATGTATGTTGTGATTAAAAATTTCAAAACTGAGGAGGAAAGGTGGATGCTTGTTCTTAGACTTACCTCCAATGCTAGCTTCTCCAATTTCTTCTTCTTCTTTGGGTCGATTGTCAATGGGAAGCCTCTCATCCGATGCTTCAAGTGCTTTTAATAGTCTTTCTTTGTGTTGCGGCACTTTACACATTTCGAATAGTGAAACGTTCGCCTTTACCTTCTTTATATATTCCACGATGTCATAATCCATCTGCGGTTCAATGGGATGCGGTTTATCAGCCTTCATATTTTCTTCATTAGGCTTGGCCAACGCATCCTTCTGCCTAGGATCTTGGCTGGTAATAGTGAATTTGGGAATTTTATCAGCTGAGGAATTATTTTGAAATTTCTTAACATTTTTCTGAAGCCTTTTGATTTTTGGGAGTATGATACTATCTTGTTTAACCGACCCTTGGCTCCTTGTTGTAACGTTCGTTTCCATGATGCTCTCGTATCCCCAATTCTTTTCTTCCTCAGCATCGAATAACGAAATGGAATTCCACAAAACCATGGTCTCATCTTCTTGTTCTTTCATTGAAGTGGTACTGTCCTTTTTTTCTTCATCTCCATCTTCTGTTAATTTAGAATCCAACAGCTGATTCATAACCAATGTCATTGAGTTTATCCATTGAGGACAATTCTTTTCAGAGTGGGGCTGTTGGTGGAACATGCAAAAATTGTCCATTCCTACCTCTGTTAAATTCATAGATGCTGAATTGTGCGAAGGAGGTTGGGACTGATTGTTGTCCTCTCTTTTCCTGTAATAGGGCTTGTATAACTTTTGATTTTCCTTCTCTTTTCCAAGTCTATGATTCTGTTAGAAAGCTTCTGCATCATTTTTGCCAAACTTTCAAAATTTGGTGATTGCTCTTCCTTAGGCTTAGTAAACAACAAGGCTTTCCTTCCCACACTTTTCTCTCCTGACCATTCAGGATAATCTTTGATACTTTCTCTTTCATCCTCTACCTTTTCTTCCTCCTCATAAGTTTCTGCTAAAGTGGGCTTGGCCTTCATTTTGGCGAACATGGCCAGCTCAGGTCCTAAAGACGAAGTATAATATTCAATCAGGACTTTATCCGAAGGTCTATCAGCCTCAGAAAAATTCTTGAGGTATGCTGCAAATATTTGAGTGAAGTTGTGCACCTTCACCTTTCTCTCTTTCTTCAAGGTGCGTATCCCTTTCATGAGGGCTGTATGAGTCTTTTGGGTCGCATACTTACTTCTAAATATCCTCTCGAAGGTATCCCAATCAGGCATAGAGTTTATAGGAAACCCAAAATACCATGTTGTTGCAGCTCCTTTAAGGGTGTGCAGGAATAGTCTGCAAACTACATCCTCATACTCCCCAGCCCTTAACCCTTCTATTGCCAAATAAAAAATTTACAGGTGGTCATCTACTAGTATCTTCTCACTTGGGTTGAATTTGGGCAGCATCTTTTCAAAGGATTGAGTTAAATCATGCAATGGAGGTGGTAGGTTTAAAGGTTATCTGGCTCTCCAGGCAAGCGATGGATTGGTGGGTTGGGTGGTTGATTGGCATTAATGCCTGCCATGAGTCTGGGTGGAGAGTGAGGAGGTGAGAAAACATGAGTGTGAGTAGGAGAACTGTGAGGAGTATCTGGTCCTTCTTGATTCAAAGGTAGTACAACTTCCTGTAAGGCTGTCTCTACTAGCTCTTCCCAATGTCCAACCAGCACTGAGTCTTCCAACATAGGACGATCTTTCCTTTTATATTCTCTTCTGGGGAATTCAGGGATGATCGAAAATCCTCCAATCTTCTTCACATATGCCCTGGTGTGTCTTCTCAGATTATTAACAACCTCATTGTCAATAGAAAACAAATGTTCTCTACTCCTTTCTTCCAGAATTGGATTATGAAGTCCATTGCTTTCATAACTGTTACCGGTGGAATAGTCTCAGGAAAATGGGTTTCCTCGGCCAACCATGCACTAGAGGCCCTCCTTCTAGCACCAAAAACTGTTGAGGCCTGGAAATTCGCAGGCAACAACAGTAATGGATTCTCCCCATTCAACGTTCCCAACTAGCCCGTGACTGTTTGGTGTAGGGAATCCGTCCGGTTTGCAGTCCGGCTACCATAGGTTAAGCAACAAAAGTGTTTACCGTATGCGGCCCAGTCCACCGTATATATTTTTGTATTTTGACTTAAAGTATGATATGCCCATGCCTAATTAATCATGCAGGGGGATAAGGATGCAAATAGTAGTCACAGTGTGATGCGCAGGTTCTTACCTCTCGTCTTAGAACTCACAAGCATCTAAATCATGCAAACAGTAATAAAGAAAACTATCAAAACTATCTCTAGAGAGCTGGATACTAATTCATGAGTAATGCACTACTGTCCATGTGTTATGAAAAATTGCAGATAGTTGTTCTTATAACCAAACATATAAACATGAATAAAAGTACACATGATAAGATAGCTCATCAACAGTTAAAACTCCCATCACTCATAGTGGAAAGCATCGTAAATAATACTAAAGAACATTCAGACAAGAACGTAGGTTCAGGAAGTTAGAATGCTCTCACAGTTAATGAAACATAGTTGAAAATGAAATAGTTCCCATTCAACATCGCTCATTTAATCACATTGATACATTCCACACAACACTTTCTCCATCAGATAGAATTTGTAATTTCGGTTGTAAAATGAAATAGTTCCTCTTACAAGCAAATGGTTTACAAGTTTTTCTAGGGCTAAAAGCCCCTGTAAGTTCTAACTTTCGAATATTTAAACTAAAACAGAAAACCCCTTGGGCTGCCCCCCCAACGTGTGACCTTTCCATTCCTCAAATGTTTCACGTCCCTGTTTTTATCCTTTCTGCATGCACTCATGATCCGCTGAGTAACTGACAGACCTATCAGGTCTGCGCCTTTGTTGTTATTGGATTTGCCTTCTAATTTTATTTCCCTCCTTACAATCCTATTGATCCGTAGGATCTCAACTTTAGTGCTTTAAAAGTTTGTTTGAAAGAATGCGTGCAACAGGTTACTTAAAGGAATAGCATTAACAGAAATGAAATGCTCAGTACAGGAATGAAAAACAAGACTAATAAACAAATGCCAAGCAGAAAACACAGAAACAGAGTCACAAACAGCAGTTGATAATGGAGTTCACCCCCTCCACTGGGCTACATCTCTGGGTCCCTCTCCAATAGGAACTGATCCAATTAATGGTTTTAGAATGGTACAAATGGTTCTGGACTAATCACAGAAACTGGACATTAACAATAAAGTCTTCAAGACCTCCTCTCTGAAAGTTACAAAACTAGACTTCAACAGACAAAAAAAAACCAAATATAACTGAGAGTAGTCGACTTCAACAGCATGTGCATAGTTTTTTTTTAAGTAAACTCTCCAAACCTGCGTTCTCAACGAACTGCGTCCCCCCTCCTGGGCGCCAGCTTCCCTTATTTAAGCCTCATTTTTTTCCGTTACAAATGAGCGGAAGCGCCAAGGAGAATGCGACTGTTCACATCCCCTGCCAAATGCAAACTCATCATCATAGCAGCCTGTTCATCTCTCTATCGACGTTATAATCATATGGCACCAAGATTCTGCAAAAACTGTTTTGAAATGTCCCCGTGCGAACGCATTGCTGAGTATTTGCATCGGAAGCTTTTGTTATCCGGGCTTCCGCAGTGGCGGAAGAGGATAAGCAATGGGCTTCGATATTTTACTTTGATGAACTTGGTCTCAATCGGCTATCAGTTGGTTTTCAAGTCGAAGGATTTAGTACTTTGGTTTCTGCCATTGCGGACAGTCAAACGGTAAAGTCCCCCGATTTGACTTTTCAACCCGTAAATTTTGGGCTTCTGCCGTTGCGGCTGCCGAATCGCTCCGGCTTTCGATCCGTTGAAGCTTCCATCGTTGCGGCTGTCGGAAGGATTTCGAGCCCCGCCGTTGCGGAAGGGAGAAGGCTTCCGCCATTTCGGAAGGAGAAATGCTTCCGCCATTTCAGAAGGAGAAATGCTTCCGCCGTTGCGGAAGGAGAAATACTTTCGTGCTCTGATCTGTGTATTCGTCGTCCATCTATTTTTCACGCGCAGCTTCTTTTGAACCATTGTACCAAATTGGATCGTTAACAAGGAATAATCCACAAGATCATTCCTCCACATTGAAGAGATTTTGGACCACCAAAATCCTGAATTATTCTTCAAGTAAGTGAGGGTAAAGTTCCCTCACTTTACCAATCTCCATCCATCTTGCTTTGCTAGGATGCATTCCTTTCAGCCCCACTCGAAGGTACTCAGCATTCCCCCTTCGTGAATTTCTTACATTTCTGTCAATAATAACATCATCCTGCAACTCTCTCATATATTCAGGTGCCAAATCATCAATTGAAGGAATCTGTATGTTAATTTCCTCATCCATGATCATAGGAGGCTCATACAATCTAAGATTCTCAACATTGACAACTGAATAAATTTGCATGTATGGAGGTAAATCCAAGCGAAAAGCATTAGTATCGATCTTTTCCAAGATCTCAAAAGGACCATACCTGATAGGCTTAAGCTTTTTACCTTCGCCTTGAATCCTTTCTTTAGTGATGTGTAACCAAACTCGGTCACCAACCTGAAATTGATGATCAACTCGATGCTTATCATGCCTAGCTTTGTACTTTGCCTGGCTCTTCTCCAACTGTTCTTGAACTGCCTGCTGCACTGCTTGGATTCTCTGAATGAACTTTAAAGCTTTATCTACATCATGATGTCCATCCACTACATCTTTGCCAAAAGATAAGTCCATCGGTGTTTTTGGCAGATAACCAAAACAAGTTTCAAAAGGAGATCTTTTCGTGGAAGAATGAACTGCATGATTGTAAGCATGTTGTATATACTACAACTGCTCATCCCAAAGTTTAGGATGCTTACTACAATATCCTCTGAGCAGTTGAACCACTGTTCTGTTTACTACCTCTGTTTGCCCATCGGTCTGTGGATGAAAAGCTGTACTTTTCTGCAGTTTAGTGTCCATAAGCTCCCATAAAGTTGACCAGAATTTTCCCAAGAACCGGGAATCTCGATCAGATATAATAGACATGGGTAGCCCAAAATGTACCCAAACATTTTGAAAGAATAAATGGGTTGTTTGTTCAGTAGTGATCTGCTTATTACATGGCATTAAGATACACATTTTGCTGAATCTATCCACAACAACATATAGATAATCATGCCCTTTTCTAGACATAGGTAGTCCCCCTACAAAGTCCATGGAAATACTTTAACAAGGATGAGAAGAAACTAGAAGAGGAGTGTACAAACCCAATTTCCTATTTCTAGGCTTACTTGTTGCACACATAACACACCCCCTTATATATTTAGCTACAGTTTCTTGCATTTGAGGCCAATAACAATGATTCTGCAATACAGATAATGTTTTTCTTACACCAAAATGTCCTGCAATCAATGAACTATGTGCCTCTCGGATCACATGCACTCTTTCTTTCTCTGGAATACAGAGTTTACCGAGATGATACAAGAGTTGATTATGCACATAATAGTTTTCTTCCTATTTAACATGTGTTAGTGATGCATATACTTTCTTAAAATCTTTATCTTCTACATACTATTCACTATAAATTTCATGTGGTAATGAACTGTTTTGAAGAATGATTGAAGCGTTCATGGGTGGCCTTGATAACATGTCTGCTACTTTATTATGAATTCCCTTTTTGTACTTGATTACGAGATGAAACTGTTGTAAGAACCCCATCCATCTTAAATGCCTACTTTGTTGTATTTTAGTTTGAGATTGTAAATATTGAAGTGGCAGATGATCAGTATGTATGACTATCTCTTTTCCCATGATATAATGTTTCCACTTATTCACACTCTGTACTAAAGCATACAATTCTTTGTCATAGGTCGGATAGTTACTTACCGCAGTGGAGAATGTTTCTGAATAGTAACAAACTGGCTTCCTTCCTTGCATCAAAACTGCTCCCATGGAAAACCCGCTGGCATCGGTTTCGATCTCAAATGGCTGCTACAAATATGGCAATGTTAGAACTGGTGTTGTGCTAATATTTTCCTTCAAAGTGTCGAAGGCTCTCTGATGCTTGCCTCCCCACTGGAAAATTTCTTTAATGCTTGTTAAAGCATGCAAAGGCGCAGCAATGGAAGAAAATCCAGAAATGAATTTCCTCCAATATTGAACCGCACCCAGAAAACTTCTGATTTCAGTAACGGTGTTAGGCCGTGGCCAGTTTACAATGACAGCAACCTTGGCTGGGTCCACTCGCATGTGGCCTCCACCAACGATATGGCCTAGATATACTAAAGAAGTTTTAGCAAATTCACATTTAGACATTTTTACATAAAGCTTTTCCTTTCTTAGTACATCTAAAATTTTCTTCACATGTACAACATGCTCTTCCCAGGTGTTGCTAAACACAAGGATATCATCTAGATACACAATTACAAAATCATCAATGAATGAATGAAAGACATCATTCATGACCCGCATGAAAGTAGCAGGAGTGTTACATAGCCCGAAAGGCATTACAAGCCATTCATACAAACCCTGTTTCGTTTTAAAAGTTGTTTTCCAAGCATCATGCTCAGCAACACGGATTTGATGATACCCACTACGTAGATCCAATTTTGTAAAATAAGTTGCGTGTTTCAACTGATCAAGCAAATCATCAATACGAGGAAGAGGATACCTGTTTTTAATGGTGATTTTGTTAAGGGCCCTATAGTCGATACACATCCTCCATGACCCATCCTTCTTTGGAACCAAGACTATAGGAGAGCCGCAAGGAGAAGTGCTGGGCCAGATGACCCCCTTCTCAATCAACTCCTGAACCTGCTTCTTGATTTCCTCGTTCTGCATTACAGACATCCGGTACATGGCTATGTTCGGGAGTGGCACATCCTGCTGCAAATGTATTTCATGTTGAATCTCTCTCTTCGGCAGTAACCCCTTTGGATCTTGAAACAAATCATCATATTCAGAAATGATGTCAATCAGTTCAAATTTATGCTTAGGGTCACATTCTTCAAAAGATTTAGAGACTTCATCATTTTTCATCTTAACCATCATCAACACAAAATTCTTACTAGCATTTACCAACCTCTTCATTTGTCCTGCAGAGACTATTGCTAGATTGGTTTTCATCTTATGTGCTCGTACAATATATTCCATACCTTCTTTAAAAAGATGATACTTATTCTTCTCTCTATAAAAGACTTCTTTCCGGTCATACAAATATGGACTCCCATGTACAATTCCACAAATGTCAAGTGGTACTACATCTAATTCGACCTCATCCCTAAACTTTTCAGTAATTGCAAATTTTAATACACATTTCCTTGTAACTTGCAATTGTGTATCATTAGTAACCCAACCTAGAGGATAGGGCTTTTCATGAGGCATAGTAACTAAATGCAATTTCTTAACCACTTCTTCTGATATCATATTTACTTGTGAACCACTATCAAACAATGTATCAATCTTTATGTGATTTGCAATGACACGAACATGAAACAATGCACTTCTATCTTTATCATTTTGCTTAGAATTAGATGGCGGACTTGTACTTGCACTAGAACTTGATTGTTCATCAATGGGAAGTGAGATACTTTTATCCTTACCTTGGATTCCAACAGCTATAACCTTTGTTTCATCACCTGAGTTGGATCCCAAGTCTTGAATAGCTGCTGCAGTAGCTTTTTCTTTTCCCTTGTCTTTGTTTCCTCCATACTTCTTTTGCCTTAACTCCAGATGAAGTTTCCAACACTTAGAGACATCATGTCCCTTCTGACAATGCGAACACGTAGGCTTTTCACCTTCTTTCTTAACAATAGCCATCTTCTTTTTCCCCTTATCTTTACCTTTTGATTTGTTGTCAAATTTAAATGACTTCTTCACAAAAGTATCATTAGCATGCTTACCCCTGGCTTCTAAATGGGTAGCTTGAACACATACATCATCGAAATTACTGGGATTAAACATCAAGAAAGTATGCTTCAAATAAGAATGCATACCACCAATGTACTTAAGAAGAGTTTCCTATGTATCTAACGAAACATTCAATGCAATATCCCTCTTTCTTAATTCATGAGTATAGTCTTGAATGCTTTGTCCTTTAGCTTGTCTAAACATTTTCCAATTCATGGTTAATTGCTTCATGTGACCTAAAGGATAAAATTGCTTTCTTAATACTTCGATGAATTCATTCCAAACTGAAATAATTTTACCATTCTTTCGAAGATCTTGCTGAATCTTGATCTCCCACCAAGTAAGAGCCATTCCACTCATTCTCAAAGTGGCCAATTGAATCCTGGAAGGGTCATCATTAATGCCCTGCACCCTGCAATATACTTCAAGCTGCTTGATCCAATTGTCTAATTTTTTAGCATCTACATCTCCATTATAAATAGGCAATTCAAACTTTACATCCAATTTGAAATAAGGCATATTAGGACCTGCATTATTTGAATGAGAAGTATGAGAAGAAGAAAAAGTCTGTTTAGTATCAGGAGGATCACCATCACCTCCTACTCCTTTACCCTTTTCTTCCGGCTTCACTTCTGCATCTCTAGATGAAGATCCTTCTTCTTTCTTCTTCCTTTCTGCTCGCTCATCGAGTAGAATTTCCATCATGGCTTTCATGCTCATAAAAGCCTCCAGAAACTCAGTTTCAGAAATAATAGGTTTTTCCCGTTCAGTATGTCCTCCTTCTTCCCCTCATGGAGAAGACATGGTTCTTGACAATGTTCTCCTGGAGCCAGTCTCAGGGTCTCCTTCAACTAATTCTCCTTCACCAACCTTTAACCTGGACCTGGTAAGCATTCACAAACTTGCACAATAGTCAACCAGCTCTGATACCATAATATGGTCTGTAGGATCTCAACTTTAGTTCTTTAAAAGTTTGTTTGAAAGAATGCGTCCAACAGGTTACTTAAAGGAACAGCATTAACAGAAATGAAATGCTTAGTACAGGAATGAAAAACAAGACTGATAAACAGATGCCAAGCAGAAAACACAGAAACAGAGTCACAAACAACAGTTTATAACGGAGTTCACCCCCTCCACTGGGCTACGTCTCCGGGTCCCTCTCCAATAGGAACCAATCCAATTAATGGTTTTAGAATGGTACAAATGGTTTTGGACTAATCACAGAAACTGGACATTAACAATAAAGTCTTCAAGACCTACTCTCTGAAAGTTACAAAACTGGACTTCAACAGACAAAAAAAAACCAAGTATAACTGAGAGTATTCGACTTCAACAGCATGTGGATAGTTTTTCTTTAGTAAACTCTCCAAGCCTTCTCAACGAACTGTGTCCCCCCTCCTGGGCGCCAGCTTCCCTTATTTAAGCCTCATTTTTTTTCCGTTACAAATGAGCGGAAGTGCCAAGGAGAATGCGACTGTTCACATCCCCTGCCAAATGCCAACTCGTCATCATAGCAGCCTGTTCATCTCTCTATCGACGTTACAATCATATGGCATCAAGATTCTGCAAAAACTATTTTGAAATGTCCCCGCACGAACGCATTGCTGAGTATTTGCATCAGAAGCTTTTGTTATCTGGGCTTCCACAGTGGCGAAAGAGGATAAGCAATGGGCTCCGATATTTTACTTTGATGAATTTGGTCTCAATCGGCTATTGGTTGGTTTTCAAGTCGGAGGCTTTAGTACTTTGGTTTCCGCCGTTGCAGACAGTCAAAGGGTAAAGTCTCCCGATTTGAATTTTCAACCCGTAAATTTTGGGCTTCCACCGTTGCGGATTCTGAATCGCTCCGGCTTCCAATTTGTTTAAGCTTCCACCGTTGCAGCTGCCGAAAGGCTTCCGAGCCCCACTATTGTGGAAGGGAGAAGGATTTCGCCGTTTCGGAAGGAGAAATGCTTCCTTCGTTTCGGAAGGAGAAATGCTTCCGCCATTGCAGAAGGAGAAATGCTTCCGAGCTCCGATCTGTGTATTCGTCGTCTGTCTGTTTTTCACGCGCGGCTTCTTTTGAACCATTGTACCAAATTGGATCGTTAACGAGGAATAATCCACCGGATCACCTGTCTCCTATCTATTCCTTCGCGCTGCAGCAGTATGAATAGTATTTTGGATCTTCCTGCAATAGAATGACATCTATCATTCATTGGGATGTATTTTTAATAAATACCAAACTACGTTAAATTTGATCAACCAAAATGGCTAAGTAGCAGGAAAAGCCATGTACTGCATCATGGTTACGAGGATTTTTACAAGCGCTAACACCACTATATCATCCGCTTAAGGGTTCGAAAGAAATCACTAGTGACAGGGAACAAAGATCTCATCGGTGGCTGAGAATGCTAACATCGGCAAGGTAGACCTATTCATAGCTGCGTAGGCGGGCATTAATAGGGGATTGGTACTGTGAAAACACTTAAGCACATTGGAGTCGGAAGAGTTAAGACCTAAGCTATGGGTGGGAAAAATTCCAATTGGAAATCGGAAGGACATTGACATCAGAATCCAAGTGCTTTGACCAGTCGTAACGGCGGAAGAGAAAAATGTTATAGACATGCGACTAGAAGATTGACATGCATCGACGGGTGGAGTACTTATACATCGGGTGCTTAGCTGATTTGGGAGCCGCAACGGCAGAAGAGAAATAAACAACAGCCTCCGATCAAACATAATTTGATGTCCGATCAATAAAAATATTAAGTGTTCGGAACAGCTTTAACATTCGGCAATGGTAAAAAAAAACTTGTTTCACCTCGAAAAGTGACAACAATTGATTTGATTCATCTTCGACTAGCAAAACCAAACTCAAAATCTGCGACCCACTACAATTTTCAAACACAGGCGACTTCTGAAACAGGAAGAGAGTTAATCTTCAAATTCATCCAAAATTACAGTATGACCAACAAATTTCAAGGATTCAAATGATTCAAAGAAACACTAAATCATGAGGAGGGGACCAAAATTCAAAAAATTTGGGGAGAATAGTTGCAGCTGCAACATAACCGTTACCCGCTCCCTAGGATCGATGATTTGTTCGACCAGGTGGGAGGAGCCAAAAAAATTTCGAAGATTGACCTGCGATCTGGGTATCATCAGGTTCAAATCCGAGATGAAGATATTCCCAAGACCGCCTTTTGTACGAGGTATGGGCACTACGAGTTTGTAGTGATGCCATTCGGGTTGACCAATGCACCCAGAAACTTTATATGTATGATGAACAACATATTTAATAAATATTTTGATAAGTTTGTACTAGTATTTATTAACGACATTATGGTTATTCCAAGAATAAAGAGGAACACAAAGAACACCTTCGCATAGTACTTAGAGTGTTGAGAGAACACCATTCTACGCTAAGTTTAGTAAATGTGATTTTTATAAACCACAAATATAGTACCTAGGTCACATCATATCCAAGGTAGGAATAGCTATGGACCTAGAAACAATCCGAGCTATAACGGATTGGCCTACCCTAACCAGTGTCACTGCCATTAGGTCTTTTTTGGGTTTAGCCAAGTATTATCGAAAGTTCATTGAGAACTTCTCAAGAATCGCTTTCCCCATGATGGATTTGGAGAAGAAAACGAACAAGTTCTTATGGACTGACAAGTGTGAAGAAAGTTTTCAAGAGCTCAACTAGATTTTGATGACCGCACCAGTGTTGTAGATTCTGGATCTCGATGGGGATTTCATTGTATGCACATATGTAAGCAAGGAATGACTTGGAGGAGTCCTCTTGTAAAACAATCATGTGATCTGTTATGAATTGTTGAAATTAAAAGAGAATGAGCAGAATTATCCCACACATGATCTTGAGCTAGCGGCCATTATCCATGCTCTGAAGATGTGGAGAAACTACATCATGGGGAGGAAGTTACTTCTAAATACTGACAATATGAGTCTAAAATATTTGTTTGAGATCAACCTGATCTGAATGCGAGGTGAGCCAGATGGTTGGATTTCCTAGGTGAGTATCACTTTGAACTAAAGCATATTAAGGGAAAAGAGAACAAAGTTGTCAATGCTATGAGTCGATGAACTCGTATGATATATGAGGTGACCCTGATTCAAACTGATGCAGATTTGCATGAGAATATTAGAATGGCCAACAAGGTTGACCCCTTCTATGTGGAAATCATCAAGAATGTCCAAGAGGACTGGTTGTTTCAACAACAAAAGGGATACAAGGTGGATGAATCTAGACTACTATGGTGCAATGACAGATTGTATGTTCCATATGGATGGGACTTCAGTCCAACATCCTCATAGAATTTCATAGGGCACCCTACTCGGGGCACTCGGGATATAAAAAGATGATATCTGTCATCAAGAGACACTTTCTCTGGCCTAAGTTAAAGGCCAACATTGCAATGTTTATTGCGAAGTTTCAGGAATTCCATCTAGTTAAAGCTAAGCACCAACATCCTTCAGGATTGCTATAGCCATTTCCCATTCCAGAATGGAAGTGGGAGGTTATCAATATGGATTTTATTACTAGATTACTGAAAAGAAAGAAGCAAAATGATTACATCTTCTTAGTCATTGACAAGTTGTCAAAGAAATCACACTTCATCCCTGTAAAATTGACCTACAAGGCTGTGAACATTGTAGATATCTTCCTAAAAGAGATATTTAGATTGCATAGGATACCCAAAGAAATTATCTCATATCGAGATGTTAAGTTTATAGGAAAATTTTGGAGATATTTATTCTCTGGATTAGAGACGTAGCTGAACTTTAGCACTGCTTATCACCCGCAAATGAATGGGCATACTAAAAGAGTAAACCAAATTGTTGAAGACATGCTTCAAATGTATGTCATGAACAACCCCACCAAGTGGTATAATTATCTACACCTTGCATAGTTTTCATATAACAACAGGTATCAGGCTTCCACCAAGATGAGTCCTTTCGAGGTACTCTATGGACGGAAGTGTAGGAGCCCAGTTACTTGGGACAGTCTGGTGGATCAGCTCATGTTAGGGCCTGACCTGTTATTGGACTTGGAACATTTAGTTACCAAGGTACAAGGAAACCTTAAAGAGGCACATGACCGTCAGAAAATTTATGCAGATAAGAAAAGAAAATATAAATACTATCAAGTAGGTGAGCATATCTACTTGAAAGTGAAAGAAAAACTGAGCTCATTGAGCTTGGGTAGGTGTGGTAAGTTAGCACCTAGATTTTGTGGACATTTTGAAATTCTGGTCAAGAAAGGACTAGTGGCTTATGAACTAGCCTTACCTGCGCACGTAAGAGTTCATAATGTTTTCCATGCATATTTATTAAAGAAATATGTTTATGACACTAAGCATGTCATTGATTGGTCATTATTACAGGTGGAACCTGAGGGGGAATTTTCCCCTAAGCCTTTGCATATATTGGACAAGAGAGAAGTGCAGCTTTTGAAGCACACTGTAGTCCAATTGAAAGTGCAGTGGAAGCACTTTGAGGTGGATGAGGCTACCTGGGAGAATGAGGCCACCATGAGAAAGGATTACCCCGCCTTGTTTCATGATATCATTTAGAGTCCCTAGAACACGAGGGACATCGTTGTACTAAGAAGGGAGGGATGTAATATCCCAAATTTTGGACCTACCATTTATAGGCATGAGCCTATTGATCATGATAATTATATTGATTTTTTTATTTTTATATTGGGTCAAAGACCCCACTGCATATGAAAATGATGATTTGCTTTGTATATTGGGCATAAGACAATTGTTGATGATATATATGTATATATATGTTGGTTGCGTTGGGAGTGGACCCTGAAGCACATGATTGATGAAATGTTTTGTGTTGGGCGTGGACCCTAAAGCACATGATCGATGAGATGTTTTGTGTTGAGCGAGAGGCTCTAGAGAACATGAGTACTTACATTTGTGTTGAGCATAAAGCTCTGGAACACATGAAAATATAATTGGAAATGTTGGGCATAAGCTATGGACCATTCCATGTTGATGTTGAGCATAAGATCTGGAGCATTCCATGTTGATGTTGAGCATAAGCTCTCGAGCATCAGATCCTTGGGCATTGTATCCCAAGGTGTATCGTACAAGTACATCCTAGCATTTAGTGTTGAGCGAGAGCTCTAGAATTGCACTATGTTTGTAACTCCCTGTTATAAATGTTGAGTATGGGCTCTGGTAAGTGCTAGGGGTTATTGAAAAGATTAAAATCAACTTCGAGTGAAAACAACTTGAGAATAATATTGATCTCATCATACTTATTTTTAAGTGATTAAATGAAATTTCAAATTTTTGTATTCTCATCAAGTACTAAAGAAATACCATGTTATATGAGGGAAATCCAACATGCAAGGATATTTAGAGCTGCCTAGCCTAGTAGACCTGAGCCATCTATCTACTTGATCTTCATAAAGAAGTGTTGTTAAGTCTAGGAATCATGGTACATGATGCCCGAAGAAATGCTAACAAGTATTTTAATACTATGTATTTTATATATAGTATGTATAAAGAATTAGTTATGATTAATTCTATAATTGAATAAAGAAAGAAGAGAAGCTCCACCAATTATTATTTATTATTAAAGGATTAATAAATAGTGAAATATCTATGAAAGATTTACTAGGAACTAGTTAAAAGTTCCTAGGTTAAGAATTGAAAATTACCCCAGTAAGTTAAAAAGGGTTAAATCAAGAAATTAAGGATTTCTTGATTTAACTGCCCCTTTGACTGAAAAGTATGTCAATAAACACTGAAGCCAAGCAAAGGCTTGGGGTTTTTATTTTTATCTAGGAGAATTATTATTTTTCCTGGTTTGCTCTCAAATGTTTTCTTGGAGAACTTTTCCTGCAAGGAAAAGAGGATTGATTCAAAATTGATTACTAGTTAGGAAACCCTACCTTAAGAGCTCTAAGCTACTTGCATGTTGGAGGCCAGCTTGGGGGGATCCGAATTTAAACCAGGAATGGTTTCGGGTCATGGTTGTGTGGAATGTGGTAGTTCCCAAGTGATTTGGCCATCAAACATAGGTCAGATGTGCATTGAATTGTTAATGCTGGTTATTTAAGTGTGCAAGTGTAGCCATTGACAAAGCTTGAAATTCAGGTATGAAACCCTTGAAGGCCTATTCTATTTCTTTCCTAAAGATTCATTACTATTTATGTTAATTAATGGCTGCAATGTAATTTCTATCCCTAATGGTTAAGTTTTATGGTTATTTTCTAGGGTTTGTATTTGTAAATTACTAATCATAGGCTGGAGAATTTTTATTATATGTTGTTTATGTTCATGGTTTGTATTTTCATAAATGTTCCTATATTAACTAGGTTTTGATCTTAGTATTATGTTTATACTTTGTTCTTTGTATTTAATACCCTCCTGACATATTCCATTTGTCAGTAGAGGCTTGCCCTAAGCTTTAAAGAAACTAGTTTAGTAGTAATTAATTAAAATATTAATTATGCTAACTAATAACAAGTATATATTATAAAATAGATCTACTAAGAACATATTTCATATAATAAACAATCTAATCAAATTATTAAAGACCTTCCAACATCTGTTTCACATAATCATTAAAACAAAAAACTTTACATAACTGGAAATAAACATTATAATTAATCAGAGGGATATTGTAACCATCCATGTGGTCCTTATCAAGACTCTACCGTAAAACCTATAGTCTTAACATTTATAATAAAATATCATAAATCACATGCATTATATCTTTAAAGGTCCCATATAGCATTCATCATAAACATCCACCTATAATTTTACCAAGTAAACAATTCATATAACTCTGTATTAATAAACAGAGGTCGTGCTATCGACCCTTTTGGATTATAAATATAATTCATAAGAAAAATAAAACTCCACATTAAAAACATCTCTATAGTTCTTATTTAAACAAGGAATCATTCCTCTTAAGAAGAAAACTCTATCTTATGCCAACACAGGTCAGGACATCGAATCCCATGGATGTCCGTGACCCAAGGCCAACATAATAATAACCTTAATATAAATCATTTGTTATATTTTTAACATTAAGCTAGCATTATATTAGGATCTTTAACTGAGAGAATAACAACCACAGCAATCAAATACAAGAGACAATGAATACAGTGTTTTTCCTCGGGGAAACCATAAATGAGGAAAACCCCGCAACTTCCTCAGAGATAGAGTCAATACCAAAAGTAAAACCCAAAATAGTAAGATGATCTCCTGACAGCATTAGCCTCTTTATTTCTATCCCCAACAACTTCTTCTCCCTCAGCTATATGCTACAACTGAGTTTGAGTGAGTGTGTGATAAGTAGAGAAAATCACTCTCTATTTATACTAATTCTTGACTTGACAATGACTCACTAGGGCCAACTTCACTAGGTGAGTCTAACAACCCTAGGGCCCCGAAACTACAGGGACTTTAACCCTTGAACAATAGGAGGGTTACCCACATTGACTTGACATGACTTGTTTACATTATAGAAACTCTCGATTGGAACATCGGGGCATACATCAAAAATAAACATCGGGGTACAATACATCAGAAATACTACTAATTAATTAAATCTTAGGGCAAGCCTACCCTCCCGATTCTTAAAGCTTAGGGAAAACACTTCCCGTAATAAACATCGGGGTACAATACATCAGAAATACAAGTGAATACATTCTGAAGTTACAATTACATCAACACTCCCTCTTAACTAGGAAGGTATTCTCTCGACACAATTTATCAGCACAATTCTTCTTCTCTGTATCATCTGGATCATCATTGAGTCCTTGTCATCTTCAAGTCATCTTCATCTCCCAGTCATCTTCATCTTCAAGTCATCTTCATCTGGATTTGGATCATCACTCGATCTGGATCATCATCACTGGACCTAGATCATCACTCGATCTAGATCATCTCTGGTTTTGGAACATCTCTGCTAGATCATCAGCATAGGTGCTATCTCTTGATTCTTCTCGTCACGGGAAGTTCTACAGAGCCAGCCCTTTTTCATGTTGTTTGTAGGCCTAGCCTCCATGTAGGTCTTCTTCCAGCACTTATATCTGACCCTAAGTCAGAATGGACCACCCAACACTTATATTTGATCATGTAGGAACCAATACTATAATGATATCAGAAAGGCACGCCCAACACTCACATCTGACCATGTGGGAACACATCCCACAACCCTATCAGAAAGGCCCAACACTTACATATAACAACCAATGTCAGAAAGGATCCGCACTTACATTCGACCATGCAAGGAACCAATCCTCCATGCCGAAAGGCTCTGCACTTACATCTGACAACCAATTTCACAAAGGCTCAGCACTCATATCTGACAACCAATTTCATAAAAGTTCAACACTTATATTCGACCATGCGAGTAACCAATCCTCCATGACGAAAGGGATTTGCACTTAAATCTAACAACCAATGTCATAAAGGCTCTGCACTCACATCTGATCATGTAGGAACCAATCCTACCCTCACATCAGAATGGCCCTCAGTCCCATACTGAGCTTTCCTAGTAACTAACCTGGTGCCTCCATTCCAAGAATGGCATTCAGCCCTTATATCTGATCATGTAGGAACCAATCCTATAGTCACATCAAAATGGCTCAGCACTGACATCTGACATGGAAGGAACCAATCCTCTCACCATGACAAAATGGCTCATCCCTTACATCTGACCATGGAAGGAACCAATCCTCTCACCATGTCAAAATGGATCATGGACTCATTACTTACGTTTGGAGGGAACCTCGATCTAGAGAACACCAAGCTTATCCCTAAAGCATTCAAACTTCACCCTAGCCAATGGATTTGTCAACACATCAGCTATCTGTTCATCCGTCACAACATACTATAGCTTCATTGCTCCCCTTTGCACCATATCCCTGATATAGTGATACTTGATCTTGATATGCTTCAACTTGTTATGGAACACTGGGTTCTCCAACAACTTCATGCAACTCTGGTTGTCATAATGTATACAAGTAGCATCCAACTGGAGATCAAATAAATCAGAAAGTAGCTTCCTCATCCATACTGCTTCATAACTAGCTAAACAAGCTTCGACATACTCTACTTCAGCTATACTCAGTGCCACACAGGATTGCTTCCTGCTAAACTAAGAGATCACACTTGATCCCATACTGAAGCAGCACCCTGAAGTGCTCTTCTTATCGATGGCACTGCTTTCCCAATATGAACCAACATAACCCTCTAGGTTAATCTTCTGATTCACCTCATACTTGAGCCCATAATCAATTGTATCCCTCAAGTACCTTAGAATATGCTTTGCAGCAATCAAGTGAACATGTCTCAGATCTGTTAGAAACTGGCTCAAGGTGTTCACAGCAAAGAAAATATCTAGTCTCATGTTTGTCAAGTACATCAAGGACCCAATCATCTGACAATACATCGTAGCATCAATCGCTTCTGATGAATCATCACTCAATAGCTTCAAGTTCAATGCCATAGGTGTGGTCATGGCCTTGCAGTCCATCATCCCAAACCTCTTCAAGATCTCTACTACATACTTCCCTTGTTCGATAGAGATTCCATCCATATTCTGCCACAACTCCATGCATAGAAAATAGTGCATCATACCCAAGTCCTTCATTTTGAATTCAGCAACAAGCTTCCTCTTCATATCAGAAATAAACCCATCCATACCTGTTACAAATAGATCATCTCCATACAGTAGGAGAATCACTGGGTTGCCATCTTCAACCTTGTAGTAATGGTTGGAATCTGCTTTACTTTTGGTAAATCCCAAAATGGATAGAAATCCATCAATTCTGTCGTACCATGTCCTGGGTGCTTGTTTGAAACTGTACAGGGATTTCTTCAATCTACACACATGAGACTCCCTATCATGTGTCTCAAAGTCGAGTGGCTGCTCTACATACACTTCCTCTTCCACTACACCATTCAAGAAAGCATTCTTGACATCCATTTGGTGTGCTTCCATTTCATCATTGTAGCCAGAGCAAGTAATGATTTGATGGAAGTGTATCTGGCTACAGGTGCAAAGGTTTCTTCATAATATATTCCTTCTTTCTGTGAGAAGCCATGAGCCACGAATCTTGCTTTATATTTTTCTATGCTGCCATGTAAGACATGCTTGATCTTGTAGATCCATTTGGATGTTACAACCGACTTCCCTTCTAGTCTTGGAACAACATCCCAAACATCATTCTTCATGATCAATTGATATTCTTCGATCATAGCATCCTTCTATTCTTTTCATTCTGTCGCTTCTTCATAGTTGGAAGGTTCTTTATTGATAAAGTCACATAATAAAGCTACATACACGGAGCAGGACCTGGTCCTCTTCCTTTCTCTATGATTCTCTTCTGGAGCCCCATATCTTTCCTCACCTTGGATAGCTTCTCATACCCAAGTAGGTTTCCTCTTGTGAGTATTCTTTTCCTAAGGTGGATCTATAGGTTCTTGAGGTTCTTCAAATTCTCAATCTTCTTCTTTAGTTTCTTCATTCATGGTTGTGTCATGAGTTATGGGTGCTTCTGATTCTTTAGGATCTTCAGCAGGTCTCTTCCTGGATTTGTTATAAGCTAAGTCTTCATCAAATGTTACATCCTTGTTGATGTCGATCTTCTTGAATCTTGGGAAGTATATTCTGTAAGCCTTCGATCTTTCAAAGTATCCCACAAATATACCCTTCTTTCCTGAAGGATCTACCTTTGTCCTCTTTTCTTTCAAAATGTGTATGTACACTAGACAGCTGAATATTCTGAGATGGATGACTTCTGGTTTCTTGCTAGAAAATACTTCCTCAAGTGTCTTGTTCTCTAGTACTCTGTGTGGAGTATGGTTCTGTACATACACCGTTGTTCTGGCAGCTTCTGCCCATAGATGCATGGGAAGATCCTGATCATGAAGCATTGCTCTTGCAGCTTCCATGATAGTTCTATTCTACCTTTCTGCAACCCCATTCTATTATGGATTATATGGAGTGGATAACTCCCTCTTAATCCTTGAATATTTTCATAACTCTTTGAATTCATTTGATGTGAATTCTCCGCCATTATCTGATCAAAAGGTCTTGATCTTCTTTTCTCTGTGGTTCTCGATCAAGGCTTTGAATTCCTTGAACTTGCTGAAAACTTCATCTTTGTTCTTAATAAAGTGTATCCATGTCTTCCTAGAATAATCATCAATAAAAGAAACATAGTATACATACCCGCATAAAGAACTGGATGACATTGGACCACATACATTAGAGTGAATGATTTCCAATATTCCTTTTTCTTTTCTTTCGCTACTTGGAAATGTCTTCTTTGTGTTTTTTCCTTTCGCACATCCTTTGCAGACTCCTTCATGTTTTGCTTGAATTTCTGGAAGACCTTCAACAACTTTTCTTGAAAGTGGTAATTCTCTGTAGTGCACATGTGCAAGCCTTCTATGCCAAAGTTCATTTGGATCTACTGTGTCATGGACCAAAGCTTGTTCTAGATGGCCCTTCAATTTGTATAATCCTCCTTCTTGTTATCCAATTACTATTGCATTGTCAATAGTCATTCCTCTTGGCCACATGAGGACTTGGCCATCTATAAATGAAACCCTCATGTCTTTTGCATCCAATGCCTATATGGAGAGAAGATTCTTCTTTAGTCTTGGTACAAACAAGACATTCTTCATTTTCATAGACTTTCCAGAGTCTAGCTTGTAGGAGGATTCATCACCACCTTTTATGGGATATTGGTAGTCATCCCCAAGTTTCACCTTATGGGGTGAATTATGTTCGGATAGTTTCTCGAAAAGATTCCTTGAATCCTATCATGTGTTTGGAAGCCCCACTGTCAATGAGCCAATATTTGCTTCCATGAGTGACAGTTCCTGTGAGACCAGAGATCAGAACATATTCTTCATCACTTGAAGATTCTTCACTTTCTTGTTTTAATTTCTTCCTGGGAGGATCATCATCCTCAGCAGTGTGAGCATGATGTCTTCTTTTGGAGTTATTTTTCTTCTTGGATCCATTCTTATTCATGGGACAACTTCTAGTAAAGTGTCCTATTTCATCACATGTATACCATCTGATTTTGGATGGGTCCCTTCTTACAAAATTATTTTTCTGATGAGAATGCTTACCTTGGTGATGATGATTTTCGCTTTTTCCTTTCTTGGAGTGTATTGTGAGAGCTTGATATTCACTTCCAATATTTTCTTCTCGAGCTGCTATTTGAACTTATTCTTGTGAACATTCTTCCCACAATCTACGGAACTTGATTAGCTTCTTCCTAGCATAGATTCCTTCAATGAAAGAATCCCATGACCTAGGGAAACCATTCAAGGTTGTCATCACAATTTCTGCATTCTCCACTTCTTCATCTACTGCTTCAAGTTGTTCTTTGATCTGGGAGAACCTTGTGAATTATGACTAGATGGTCTCCTCATTCTGGATCATTACATTCTTCAACTAGTTCCTTAGAGTCATCTTCCAATTTATGTTCTTCCCTTTAAACAGTTTGGTTAGGGAATCAAACATAGCTTTAGGTGTCTTGAGAGAGGACAACTGTGGTATGAGGTGATCCTTGATTGAATAAACAATAATCCTCTTTGCCATAACCACCTTCTTCTTATGTAAGGCTTTAGTGTCATCTTCCTCTGGAACTGGAACCTCCTCATGGATGTAGGAGTCCAAATCATTTTCTTCCAGGACCAGGGAGATCTTATACTTCCAAGATCGAAAGTTGTCATCTCCCTCAATATTTTCATCAAGCTTGGTATGATGAGATATCTTAATTGAGAACCTCAAATGAAAATACAAAAGATTTATATCTTACCAGGTCGAGATGTCAGATATGGATTTGGAGCTGAATTTTTGGAGTGCTGGTTCAGGAGTAGATTAGGTTTTGAATTTTCTGGAGTTCTGTCCAACCAAATGCTTTGATCTTGATCTCTAAACTTTGATTTTGGGGAGGAGATCAATCTAGGCCTGGGCTCACTCAAAAATTCCACTTATGTAGAAAGCCCTAATTTTCGGTAGTAGTGTCGGGTCCAAAACTAAAAAAGCTCAGAATCGGATTCTACTTCAATAGTAAGATGCACCCTAGGGAGGAGAGTTAATCCAATGGCCTTCTTTTGTTGAAAATATGTGGAGAGAGATCCACAAAATAGGAAGCCCTAGTTCCCACAGTTGCACAGTGTCTTCTTCTCAGGTTAGCTTTGATACCATGTTAGATTTTTAACATTAAGCTAGCATTATATTAGAATATTTAACTGAGAGAATAACAAGCACAACAATCAAACACAAGATATAATGAAAACAGTGTTTTTACTCGGGGAAACCATAAATGGAGAAAAACCTGCAACTTCCTCAGAGATAGAATCAACACCAAAAGTAAAACCCAAAACAGTAAGATGATCTCCTTATAGCAGTAGCCTCTTTCTTTCTAGCCCCAACAACTTCTTCTCCCTCAGCTATGCACTACAACTGAGTGATAGTGAGTGTGTGATAAATATAGAGATTCACTCTCTATTTATACTAATTCCCAACTTGATAATGAATCACTAGGGTCGACTTCACTTGGTGAGTCTAACAACCCTAGGGCCCCGGAACTACGGGGAATTTAACCCTTGAACAATAGGAGGGTTACCCACATTGACTTGACATGACTTGTTTACATTATATAAACTCTCGATCGGAACATCGGGGCATGACATGACTCAATTAGATTACAAACACTTCCCGGAATAAACATTGGGGTACAATACATAAGAAATACAAGTGAATACATTCCGAAGTTACAATTACATCAACATCATTACTGTAATCAAAATGTAAAACAAAATCCATATCTTAATACCTAGTATCCTTTCTATTATTACATATACAATGTTTTACAATTTGGTATTGCCCAAGCCCAAATCTTGAAGGTCGTATACCCAGTCACAGCGGCCATGGCCAAGTTTCCAAATCCAATCACATAGTAATAATCACACAGTCATGCTACTGTAACCAAAACAATATCGTGGGTTTTCCATAACCCTGGGTGTTACAACTATATATTTTTAAATAACATATTGCATATTAAAATGCCAACTAAGCTATCGTAGTCATTGGGAGAGGCACATGCCATTCATGGCATGGCCTACACCCACGTGGACCCATTATAACCAAATACAACACTCTGTGTAATACACAATTTCCATTAATGCTAAAACAAAGCTTATGGTGGCAAGCCAATGGGCTACGACACCATTACAATAATGGTGCAGCCCATGGCATAACGCCCCAATCTCTAGAATATTTCCCAAACATAAATTACAAACAATATAAAAAGAGTGTTGTGCATACTTCCAAAACCCAAACTGTTATCATTATATACAGAGTAAATTCTACAGGCTTAAAGTCATGATCGAACCCAGCAAGTCAACTTTTTAAACATAGCATTAAAATAACTACATAGTATCGAATTTACACAATATAATCTATTAAAAATGCTGAAGGAAAATCGTATGCATCTTATACCAAAACACATTACAGTCTTCATATAAAAGCCAACGCTCATTATATTTATATAGTAAGGCACATATCCTCTTTTACAACAGTCAATGTATTAATAATGTTAAGTGACAAGTTGTGAGCTATGGCACCATTACAAGTAATGGTGCAGCCACGGCTCAAGATGCTAAACCTCCCAATGAGAGTCAAAACCCAGTGCAAGTTACATTACAAACCCCGAAGGCAGAGTCGACAAGTGCCATCTAAAACCCCAACCCTGTAAAGAATCCCAACTCAGAAATTCCCAGAACAAGAGGAGGCAAGTAAGATCTTACTAGCAGGCTTACCATGGCCATGAAGTAGCAACCCCAAATCGAAAGTGTAGCTCTGTGCAAACCCCGGAGTGTCTTTGTTTTCACCTGCAATCAAATTAACGATGGCACGAGAAGCATGACCATGCCATAGATAAAACAATGAAATAATGTGTTTACATAGAGTCTGGTGGTTAGCTTACCTGCAAATCAATGGAGATCGCCTCCCTTCTCCAACTGCGTAGAAGCCACATGAAACCTCAATTCCAAAACTACATAATGCACAAACATCGAATACCCAAACCCTTTCCCAAGCGTTTTCACAAACCCCGATGGCATTAACGGCACCAATTGGTGTCCATTAACACATTCATGAACCCTCACCATAGTTTATGAATCATCGTTGTAATACATTCAACCAAGTCTTAAGATAAACCCTGTTATATCATGGTGCACACTATATCCTATAGTTTCACCACCTTCTAATGCCAGTGTAGACATATTACCAATGACATGGTATTTATAGCATAGTATTTCAACTCTAAAGTGTGCACAGACATAACACTATTGTATAGTGTTTACATTTTATCCCCCTAGCATCAAAGTAATGTGTTGGTACATGCCCTTCGCTAGTTCATATAGGTAGCATTTGTGCATAAGTCTTTAGTCTAGGTTTTATAGTATTTAGAAATCATGGAAAATGTAGTATGCCATGATTCCCTTGTTAGGAAGAACAAGCTTAAGTTTCCAAACGGGTAACCAAGGAAGACCTGCAAAATAGAAACAAGAGATGTGTAATTAATTAACCAAGAGATATATAATTAATAATGGTAAGGACACTAAGTTAATTTAGAGCATCTATTTAATTAACTAAGAAATATAATTAACGAACATAGGGCTTACCTTAGTCGTAAAACAAAACAGTAATAAAAGCGCAAGGCGGAACTGGAAGTATAACTAGGAACTGAATTGCTTCAAGTAACCAAATAATCCTGATGTCGCAAAAGTAACCTGTTACTCAATAAATAAGGTGCCTTAGTTCGAAAGAACTAAGTAATCCTGCATAACGAAGAATGACCTTACCTCTTAGATCATCATGGGAGAACGAGTCCCACCACTCCACCACTTTGTTCCCATCAACAAAGTTAAGTTAGTTTTTATTAAATAAACAAAGTACACACGTGGAGGAGTAAAACAATGATCTATACAAATCATTAATTCACCGACAGTAATAACTAAGATGTATAAATAGTTTAAATAACAGAATTAAGACATAAGAAGTAAACGAGCTAATAATCACTGAATGGATAAGAGATTAACACGACACTTTGGGAAGTTTCTGAAGAGATTGAAAGTATAAGTAGCACATGTAATTCTGCACGAGTAATAATGATCCCCTTTGGGGTATTTTTCACTAGCTTATAAAAAAAAATTCAATTTTTGGGGACATTACATTCAAACACTTTGTATATACATTTATGATTGACTTCTACAGTTTGTAAGATGATCATAGTAACTTCTTAATTTATCATGTAACAAAATTAAGAATGTTCTTTTTTAAATCACAAATATAAGAAGCAAAAAAACCCATATATTTATATATAAAGTTTTTATAAGTAAATTGAAGGGTTATTCTTTTAGATGACATTGGAAATAAAAAAAATAATTATTAACCAATAAAATAAAACTATTTATGACATTGTTTGGTGTGTTATCTCTGCATTCACTTACAATGTCCATGAAATATGAAACATTAAACATGATTTCAAATATATGAGAGTGTTGCAAAAAAATTCTTAAATTCCCTTTAATGACTTAACACACTAATGGAAGTAAACCAAACATACTAAGAACTTCAATTACAACATTTAATAAAGAAATGCCCAATTTACAAAAAAGTTTAAGCCTATTTTATATTTATAAAACTTCATTGTTGGAGGCATAATCATTCACCGGGTTCTCAATTGATATATGCAAACTAAACAAAGGAGAAAGAAGCTAGTGCTTAGTGCTGAGTAGATGGGGTGAAGTTCTTTAGGGTGTAAAAATTATATTTTATAACTCCCATGGCCTCTTTAATCTTGATAAAACTTTCTTTATATGCCAATAAAACTTACACCTTATAAGTCCTAAATTTTTAACATATTCTTTATTCTCCATAAAATAAAACTTCCCTTATAAAACTTACACCTTATAAGTCCCAAAATTTTGACATATTCTTTAATCTTGATAAAATAAAACTTCCCTTATATTCTAATAAAACTTACACCTTATCAGTCCCAGATTTTTGACATAAGGATTTGGAATAGTTATAAAGAACATTTTTTTTTTTAGTACATACACCTTAAAAATTCCAATTACACAAGCAAAGAAATGGTTAGTTAAAAAATCAAAATATTTGATTGGTGAAACGAGAAATTATTTGAAAACCTTTACGATTTATGCATTCATTTGAATATATTTAATTAAAAGAAAGTGAAAATGCATTTGTTTTATTCTTTTGAATGCCTATTTAATGTAAATGAACTTTTAGAAAACATTTACAATTTATGCATTCGTTCAAGCCTATTTTATATTTATAAAGCTTCATTTTTATTCTACTAAAAATTACATTTTATAACTCCCATGACCCCTTTAATATTGATAAAACTTTCATTATACCCAATAAAACTTACACCTTATAAGTCCCAAATTTTTGACATAAGGACTTGAAATAGTTATAAAGCACCTTTTTAATTTTTTTATACTTGACCTTAAAAATTCGAGTTTCAAAAGCAAAGAAATGGTTAGTTAAAATATCGAAATATTTGATTCTTGAAATGACCAATTATTTGAAAACCTTTACAATTTATGCATTCCTTTAAATATGATTAATCGAAAGTAAGTGAAAATACTTTTTTTATTCTTTTAAATGCCTATTTAATATAAATGAATTTTCGGAAAACATTTAGAATTTATGCATTCGTTTTTACGGCATTAACAAATATGTTTTGTTCACAATATGTTTTTTTGCATCGAAGAGGTGCATTCTACAGCCCACAAGAAAAGAAATGTGTAACTCCATCTATGCTTATCCTAGAGTTGACACATATCCTTTATAAAAAATAGTAAAATATTATTAAAATAACATATCCGCTTAAATTAAATTGAAATTATTTAGTATTGCATATATATAAAACAAAATAAATTACATAAACTAAAACCATAAACATTGGATTACATATTTCCTCAACATTTCCACTCTAAAAAAGAATTGGCACCTTGAGAAATTTGATCCTTTTGGATGCTTGGTAGATGCCCTTTTAGATGGATCTATGCTTGTTGCGCCGAGAGGCGCTTTCTACAGCTCAAATGGGTGGGTGAGATGTGTCCCATTTGTAACGATGACGTGGCACATGTTGGCTCATTAAAATAATAATAATAAAAAGTAAAACAAAAAAACTGATAACATGTCGGCTTATAATTTAAAAAATAAAAATATTATACTCATATAAATATACAACTATATTAGGGCAATACTTACAAACTAAGTAGTAAATTCAATTGACTTTAATAAGAAGATATTTTAAAACCAAGAACATATAAAATTTAATAAAACCTCGTAGGGAAAAGCCAAACTTCAATAATAGATTTATTATTGCTGGGCCAAGGCTAAGATCATCTCTCCTTCTCACTTTGACAAAATACAACTAGAAAGAAACCACGGGCCACTAAAACCATGTGCTTTAAACCACTAGTCAAGGTTAACCCTAACATGTAAATGTTCATTTTTAGTTATGAAGAAAAACAAGTCATTTCTCAAAAACATTTGACTAAATGTTTAAAATCTTCATTTGATGGTAAAATGATTTTCAAATTCCAATTTATTCTGGAAATCTAAATTTTAAAAATTTATATGGAATAGTTTACTCATTAACTACTCTTGACATTCATTATTAGTTTTAAAGAAAGACAAGTAAGACAATTTTTGGAAATCTATTTGATTAAATAATTATTAATGTTGCTCACCTCATTTTTTTTTACTAATATTTACCCTATTTTGAAATTACTTAAGCAAGTTGACCATTTCCAACTAGGAATACTTAGTAGACATTTTTGTAAATTAAAAGGAGTTTGCATCTCAAGAGAACTTGATCCCTCTTGGTAGATCCATAATTAAGATGGATCTATAATAGTTTATCTTCAATCTCCAAAAAAATGAATCATCCAAAACTTATTAATATCACAATGTTTACGGTATTAAAAGATGTGTGAATATCCTTGGTAAATGTGTGAATTGTTATGGAAAATACCATTTACAATTGCCTCAAATGTGTTGATGAATATTGTTCACTATGCACTCAAATATGCATATAAATCTGCATCTAATGGAACTTGATAAATCTGATTTAATATTCAGACATGGTGAAGATACTGTTGTGCATGAAATTCTTTGCTTAATTATTCACCCATATCAAACAAGCACAATGGTATGTGACATATCGTTCAACAATGCTGGCTGTGGGTTTTCTCTAGATTGAGATTGTGTGCTAGAGAAAGGAATCATAAATATTCCAATGTGGAATAAATTACAATCACGCAAAATCCGATAGACCTTAACTTTGTAATATGTTGGTGCAAGTCAATACTTGTTGATGATGTGTACATGTAGGTTACGGCTTTTTGTATGTAGGGGTAGGTTTCGGAATTTGGTAGATCTGCGAGCACCAACAACCTTCCTCATATCAGGTCATATCGCTGGAATAAATGAAAAATGCCATAAATTAACCAGATCCACAATGAAAAAAAGAGTCAAGATAATGTCATACGCACATTTTTATTCTAGTAATGTGATTTCATATGCAACTTAGTTCCTTAATCTTGTTTTCACCAATGGGATTATTTATCAATGAGATCAAATCTTGTTATCTAATAAAATTAGACCCAACCCTAAATCCTTATTCTAAGATATATGCTCAAATCCAACAAAATACTAAATTCAATATACTTATAACATATATACAAGGGATCTCAAAAAGTAAATGTCTCCAACGACATTCGAACCCGAGTGGAGAGAAAAATAACTCCAAATCTCCCAACCACCCGAGCTACTCCCAATGAACAATAAACATATATATAGATAGTAGCACACAAACTCGATCATGTAACCTCTATCGCAAAAATTAAAGTAATATATCTCTTAAAAAAAATTGGATTCCATGAAATGGGGGAAATGGAATTTGAAAACCCAATTTGCCCTAGGTGTAAAGGGAGAAAACATTAAAAAAAACTCCACCCTTGAACATATCGGGCAAAATGATGACTTCAAATAAAATTTTCCTATAAATCGAGCCAAATTGAATACTACATCTCCTATTTTCAAGGTGAAGCCAAATTATTTTGGCTCCTTAATAATTAGGGGTTGGCTAATATTTTATAAATGATTTAAAAAAATGTGCACTAACGATCTAAACGATAAGAAACAATTTAAATACAAAAAATTAGCTCAATCAAAATTTACAACCTATTATTTTTTATCTATGGACTAAATTGCGCCTATAAAATTTTATATGGTTTAGGGTGGGCTAGGTCTTATGGGTTAGGGGTTGTGGGATTAGAGGTAAAGTGGTTAAGGTGTTTAGGGTTTACTAGAGGTTATATGGATTGTAGTGGGGATTTATCCCCACCTATGTGCAAAAGAACCAACCTTAGCTTGTCGAGAGCATAAGGAAGAGTTCAATGATATAAAAAAGAAACGCGACAACAATGCTAATATTTTTAGGGGTTTTTCATATATATACTACTAACTAATGCAACAAATAACTATCAACACACATTTCTTTTGAAGTTGGGCCACCAAATCTCTCCTCAGAAATGGTCGCATGGATACACGGTTTTGGTCTTTAGTCTCTTCCACAGCTAGTTGTCGGATGGGGGAATGGATCCAAAAGGGTACAGGGCAATGCTAAACATACACCATGGGAATGGCATGAAAAATATGGGAATAATGGAGGAAAGTGTATGATGTGATTGATGTCAAATGGAAAAAAGTGAAAATGTTTCTCGAATGGCCAAAAAGTGGTTGGGGGAGTCCTTCACAATGTATTTATATGATGGTCCAAGGGTTTTTTATCCATGGAAACGACCCATGGTATTTTATTGTCCATGGTATTTATCTATTTGTTTTACCCATTCAAATTTTTAGGTTTTTTGACCCTTTTTGGGAGAGAGTGTAGATAAATCACAATAAATGCTCATCATCCCTTCATTTATGGAAAGGAATAATGATGCTTTGGACCATTCTTAGTGGAAATACAAATGTGAAGGTCACAAATGAAGGAAATATGGTGGGAATATGATGTATGATTATGGTTTAGACCATAGAGAGCTAGGTGAACACTTTTTAGTGTTAACATGGGTTAAGGATTTATTTCTCTAGGGTTAGGGTATTAGGATTTATGAGGTTAAGCATTAATGGCTTAATGGATTCTAGTAGATGATTGATTAGTTGTTTCTAAGGATTTATGATTTTTGGTCTTTAGGGAAATTAGGTTAGGGGTTTTAGTTTTATGTGGTTAACTAGGAATTAGGGGTTAGGAAATAAGAGTTTATAGGTAAAGGCATAAATTGGTTAACATGATTAAAGATTTGTCGCATGTTAGGGAGTTAAGGAGATAAGGGGTTAGGGGATTCGTGGGTTAAGGAATTGAGGGCTCGACCATTAGGGAGATAGGGATTAAGGCCCAAGATGTTAAAGGTTTAAGTGTTTCTATGGGTTAAGAAATTAAGTATTTAGGGATTTATGGATTTGGGATTTAAGTATTATGGGTTAGCTTGTTTATGGGTTAGGGGTTGTGGGATTAGACGTAAAGTGAGTAAGAGGTTTAGGGGTTAAGGGATTTAGTGCTCTAGGGTTAGGGTGTTAGGGTTTATGAGATGTAATGTCACTAAAATCCATAAATAAATAAATAATTTCACAGGCTGATAAAATTGCTAAATATTAAGGACATCTCTTTTTTACTATGGAATACAAAACTCGGATAAAGAACTAAGCCTAAGTTCTATTGTTTTTTTACTTCGTGTGTGTTTTATGTATGATAATGATGTTTATATGTCACCATCCTAATTCTTGATGTGCTTGTAGTTTATGTACTTACTTTTCTAGTTTAGTGATGCTATTGATCTTTATACTATTCAAGTATTGCTTTAATATTATGCTTATTTAGTTTAACTATTTGTTTATAACGAAGAGGCCGACTTTCCTCTGTATGTCAAGGGGTGTAGTGGTGGGTTTTTTTCCCTTAATGAATCACTCGGAAAGGTAAGGTTACTATGCTCTAGTAAATGAGACAAGGGTCATATGCCTAAATGTAACAACATAAGCTTTATAAGCCATGGTGAAGGGGGTTTTAAATTATATGAATGTTTGAACTATGGTAAAGAGGGTTTAAAACTTTGGTTGTAAACCTTTTATGCCTATACTATTGTGGAGGGTTTATGCTAATGCATACCTATGAAATCAAAACTATAACATATAACATTGGTAACTATGGAAGGGTTTAATGAAATGGATAACAATAGTTTGAAGCCCAACTATAGGATTTTGGGTTTTGATTTGGATGAAGGTGGAGTCCAGGTTGGCACATTGAATGCTCCTCATGTTGTGTAGGCTTCATTCCTTACGCATTGTGCTAGGTTTTCGTTGGTCATTTGTTTGGTTTCTTGTTTGGTTTTGGAGGGAGGTTCCATGCTCCAAATGGGAGTTTTGCATACAATGCAAAGTTTACAGTGATGTCCATGGATATATTGACAGGGATATGAATTCTTAGTATGGTTCCACTCTTTAACATTTGTTTGTATTTATAGTTTGTTGCATACTTATAAATTGCTTTAGTTTCATTGATTGCAGGTTTAGGTAGCGTGGGTATTCTGCTTTAAAGGGTAGAGCTTGGGTTGACTATGCAACCATCCCGAGTAAGCCTGTGTATAGCAAGGTCCTATGCCCAATAATTGACTTGCTATGTTGTTACATGGTTTCGATTCCGGGTTTGGGAAATGTTTGGTTGTAGTGATGTTGCTGTTGCAACCACATCCCTAAAAATTTTCACATTTTTGGGCCCCTCTTTAAAATTTTTAGCTTTTAGCCTTTCTTAGACTACTTTTTCTCCTTAAAGTTTCATTCCTTGACTTAGTTTTATTTCAAAAAGCCAGAAAAGCCTTTTTTCCACTAAGTTAAAACACATCTTCTGTTTCTATGTGTTGGATGAACTCATCGAGTCGACCCAAATGAAACAAACTTAAATAACAACAAACAATCATAATAATAATAATAATAATAATAATAATAATAATAAACATCAATATTTATATATATATTAAATAATGTCTTTACGAAAATACATGACTATTAATGAAAGGGTATTCCGCCAAAATATAAATAACAGACCCTCAATTGTACCTTATCACTTATCTATCAATTTATACATCATTTTATATCTTTGGATATGTGGGTTGTTTCAAAAAATTAAGGGTTCATTCCGAGTTAATTGAGAATATCCAACTATGGATGTTCCATTGGTATCAAAGCGAAGATTCAAATTTCTAGGGTTTCCCTAAATAATAGGACCTTGTCCTTAAAAAAAAGAGGCAAAAGTAAACCCCCCCTAAAAAGGACGTAAAAGTAAACCCCCCCGTCCCCCAAATAAAAAAGTAAAAAAAAGGGGGTAAAAGTGAAACCACACGTGATTTATTAATAAATGGGTTTGGTTTTGAATGTAAAAGTGCATACAAATTACTACTAAGAAGCAAGTGAGATTTGAACTGTGGAAATTGAACCCAAGAGATAGAACAATTACACTCACAAACTTGCTAATCAAACATGCAAAATTAACACCAAAGGAGACTGAAATTGGAGCATAACACTAATATGTATTGAGTAAGTGTACAATAGCAAACCTTATGAAGTAATATGTTGTTGTAATATATAATTACATGAGAGATTCGAATGCATAAAGATCCCATTCAAAATAGTAAAAAAGCAAGCTTACCAAAACTAATCAAATCTCCATCGGTGCATAAAGCAGTTTCCAAATCTAGGTAGATGCTCACGAATTGGCTAAGTCAAGTGAGAAATATAAAGAGGGATGGAAATAAAACTCATACATGCTTTTATTTGGTGAAAAGGAGGGAGGAGGATGTGGGCAAAAAACAAGGCAGTTACAACTAGTCTAGCTTTTCCTTTGCCTTAAATCAGAAATAAACCAAGGTAGCTTTACAGAAAAAGAAAATATGTGCTTTGGAGAATCTGGAATAAAGAAGACATGCTAAAATAGGTTTCCAAGATGTTTCCAAAGCATTCCATGACTCAGTTTTAGCATGTGGTGAATTCTATGACATGTAGAAGGCAACTAGCATAGAGTGGAATCTAGGAAACTAGGTAATAAGACAAAAATGATTAAATTAATGTCTAAGGCAGGTAACTATGGGTTGATTATTCTAACACCGCCCCTTAATCCTGAATTTATGAGTAAATATCATAAAACTATAGATCCTAAAAATAATGCTTAGTCACCCTTTACATAATGCTTGTGCATACAACCAAGGAAAGAGGCAAAAACCTAGTGGGAAAATCCTCCCTTAAACATGGACAAGAAAAAAAAATTGGAAATATTGTCATCAATCATACTTCACAGCATGATCAGCAATCCCCATCAGTGATTTGATATTGCTGAATGTCTTCTCACAAAAAACTTTGGTGAAGATGTCTGCTACTTGTTTTGAAGATGCACAGAAGAGTAGATGAATGGTATCATCATGCACAAGCTATCTGATGTAGTGCATATGGATCTCAATGTGCTTAGTTCGTTGTCTCTGAACTAGATCATTGCATATTCGAATGGTGCTCTAATTATCATAGTAGATAATAGTTGAAAAATATGATTTGAAGCCACATTCTCCAAGTATTCCCTGCAACCACAAACATTGATTTGTTGCATTTACAACTCCTCTATAGTCTGCTTCTGTAGATGAGAGTGCTATGGCACTCTGCTTCTTGCTTGACCAACTAATTGGTCCTTCTTCAAGCATGAACACATATCCTGATGTAGAATTTTGATTTTTGTTGTCACCTACCCAATCACTGTCAGTAAACCCAATCAAATCAAGATCATATTTTGCTTTGTGGAAGATCCCATGCGTTCTTGTTCCTTGAACAAAGTTTAGGATCCTTTTGGCTGCTCTCCAGTGGATCTCACCAGGTTGATCCATGTATCTCAAATCCACACTAACTGCATAATATAGATCATTTCAAGTGTGTGTAAGATAAATAAAACACCCAATCAATTGTGTAGAAATTCAGGCCAGCAATAGATTAATTTTACCCACAACAATTATCAATTAATAATGCAAAATTGCTAACAATGGAGACTGAATATGGAGCTGTAACACAAAATTATATTAACTGAGTGTACAATAGCCAACCCTATAATAACATAGGTTTCTGAATATATAGAATACATCAAGAGATCGAATGCATAAGGAGGCATCCAAAACTAGCATAAAGCATTCTTACCCAAAATAGGCAAATCCCCCATAGGTGTAAAACGATGATCCCAAATCTGTCATGAGGCTCACGAATTGGAAAGGGAACATGGGAAAGCTAATGAGTGGTGGAATGGCAGCTCATACATGCTTTGCATGGAGGAAAGAGTGGAGGATGAAAGGGCCAAAAAACAAGTTCACCTCACCTAGTCTTGCTTTCCTATGTGCCTTAAAACACTGAAAAAGCAGGCAATAAAGCAGAAAAAGCAGAAGGGCACCTAGGAGGCCAGGAATAAAGAAGATTTGATTCCTAAGGCTTTCCCAAGTTCTACATGAGTCAAATATGGCAATTTTTACCTCTATGGATAGGCAATTAGCAACTTGCACATGGTGGGACTCATGAACTAGGCAAATAAGACAAAAATAAATGAATTAATGTCTAAGTGGGTAATACTATGGGTTTGATTATTCTAACACCCCCCCTTAAGCCTGACTTTAGGATTAATAAATCAAAAATATAGGGCCTAGCAATAAGGCTTAGTCACACTTTACATACTGCAAGTCCATATGAACCAAGGAAAGAGGCAAAACCAACTTGGGAAAATCCTCCCTTAAACATGGACTGTAAAACAAAACTGTAGAATCTTGTCTCCACTCACGCCTTTACAGCATGATCAGTAATCCCCAGCATTTATTTGAGATTGCTGAAGGTCTTCTCACAAAATGCTTTGGTGAAGATATCAGCTACTTGTTCTGAAGATGAACAGAAGAGTAGGTGAATGGTGCCATCATGCACAAGTTCTCTGATGTAGTGCATATGGATCTCAATGTGTCTGGTTCTCTGCTTCTAAACTGGATCCTTGCAGATTCGAATGGTACTTTGGTTATCATAGTATATGGAAGTTGAGTACTCAGGTTCGAAGCCACACTCTCCAAGTAAACCCTGCAACCATAAACATTGAGTTGCTGCATTGGCAACTCCTCTGTACTCTGCTTCTGTAGATGAGAGTGCAATGGCACTCTGTTTCTTGCTTGAATAGCTGATTGGCCCTTCTGCAAGCATGAACACATATCCTGATGTGGACTTTGTGTCTGTGCTATCACCTGCCCAATCACTGTCAGTAAATCCAATCAATTCAAGATCAGATTTTGCTTTATAGAAGATCCCATGTGTCCTTGTTCCCTGAACAAAGTTAAGGATCCTTTTGGCTGCTTTCCAATGGATCTCATGAGGCTGATCCATGAATCTAGAAGCCACACTTACTGCATAACAAAGATCAGGTCGAGTATGTGTCAAATACAATAAACTTCCAATCAATTGTCTATACAGTGTATTGTTTACCATCGGTGGAGAATCATCTTCCTCCAGCTTTACTCCTGAAAGGAAAGGAGTTTTGCTTGCTTTGCAGTCTTGCATTCTGAATTTGATCAACAAATCCAAGGCATACTTGGACTGGTGCACCTTTATTCCAGCTTTGGTTTGAGCAATCTCAAGCCCCAGAAATTTACTTAAGAGCCCCAAATCTGTCATGGAGAAGGCTTGGTTCATAGCTCCTTTTAAGGAAGCAATCTCAGCCTGTGAGCTTCCTGTAATGAGGAGGTCATCAACATATAACACAATGATCATTAATGAACCATTAACAGACTTCAAATAGATAGTTGGATCTGATTTGCACCGAACAAAATTCAGAGATAGCAAGAATCTATCTATCTTGGCATACCAAGCCCTGGGGGCTTGCTTTAGCCCATACAATGACTTTCTCAACCTGCACCCAAGAGAAGGGTTAGTAGAAAAACCTTGAGTCTGCTGCATATATATCTCCTCAGTGAGATCTTCATTCAGAAAGGCACATTTTACATCCATGTGATGTACCTCCCATTGCCTTGAGGCTGTAATGGCTAGAGCTAGCCTGATGGAATCCATCTTTGCCACTGGGGCAAAGGTCTCATTGTAATCGATGCCATGAACCTGTGAGTAGCCTTTAGCTACCAATATATCCTTTTACTTTAGTGGTGAACCATCAGCAGAAAATTTGGTCTTATAGACCCACTTACACTGTACTAGTTTTCTCCCTGGAGGAAGATCCACTAGCTCCCATGTGTTGCTCTTCTGGAGTGAACTGAACTCCTCCTTCATGGAAGCTTGCCATCTTGGATCTCCTACTACTTATTCATATGTTTGAGGATTAGAATCCACCATCAAATATCATTTTTCAGCAAACATAGGATCCTTCATGCACAGACCACTCTCAAATTGAGATCTAGTCCTCCTTGGGTCATTGGGATCCCCAGCTAGCTCACCTGCTGCATGTAGTGTCTTGGCTGCCCATTTAGGCCTTGTGGAGATTTTTGGGTCTGCAATAAACTCATCTCCATTAGACAAATCAGAATCATCATGTTCAACAAACTCTTTACTTACTTCTTGAGGTTCAGGTGGTGAAGAGGCTTCACCAATTTCCACTTCTGCAAGGGGTTCTTCTTGAAACTGAACACACCTTTCAATGAAGGCTTTGTTTGTGCTCAAATTTATCAACTTGTACCCTTTTGAATCTTCAGAGTATCCAACAAAAATACACTCTTGGCTCTGGGGCTGCAAAGCCTTCCTCTTCTCTGTCGGGATTCTAGCCCATGCCTTTGAGCCAAAAATCCTGAAATGGGTCACATCTGGCTTGTGCCCACTCCATGCTTCGAAGGGAGTCATGCCATCAGGATTTTTGTGAGGCACCCTATTCTAAATATAGGCTACACAGTTGATAGCTTCTTCCCAGTACTTTGGTGGCAAAGTTTTGGCCTCCATCATGCATGTTGCCATCTCCTTCAGTGATCTGTTCTTCCTCTCAGCAACACCATTTTGCTGTGGTGTGTAGGGGATAGAATGCTGCATCTAAATACCTGCATATGAACAATAGTTAATAAACTCATACTTGACATACTCACCACCATTGTCAGATCTGAGGACCTTGAGTTTCCTTCCACACTGGTTTTCAACCAAAGTCTTAAAGACTTTGAATAGGCCAAAAACTTCAGACTTGTGTTTCATGAAGTGAACCCAACAATACCTGGAAAAATCATCAATAAAGGTCAATGCATATTTGTCCTGAATCATGGACATATGAGGGAATGGGCCAGCAACATCACTGTGAACCAGCTCGAGGGGTGCAGAGGTTCTCTCATGACTAGCTTTCTCAAACTTATGCTCTGGGTGTTTTCCTAGGATATAGCCTTGGCAGACTCCTTTGGAAAATTTTATCTTGGGCAGCCCTATGACCATTTCTTTCTCACTAATATCGGACAAATACTTGTAATTTAGATGGCCAAATCTTTCATGCCATAGCTTTCTAGCTTCATTAGCATGGATAAGAAGAGCAGAGGGGTTTGAGTAAGGTAGGAAGTGTGAAAACATGTATACCTTTTGAGCATGATTCATTGCTCCTTTTGCAATGAATCTACCACTTGAGATTTCTGTGATCTCAACTTCATTGGGGGAGAATATGACTTTCTTAGGAGACCCATTGTGGGTCATCTGGTACACTGACAGAAGGTTGGAGGCGAGACCAGGGACATACAACACATTGTTGAAGTTACCATGATCAAGATCTATCCTTCCTTTGCCTT
>LPNX011193391.1:180760-220037 GCA_001517045.1 Pseudotsuga menziesii
TAAGGTGGATTTTTAGCTTTATTTTTGCTTTTTGAATCCACCCTCGAATCTCCAGCAATCAAAGCTTGATCTTTGGATGGTTTGATGGTGCCCATCATCACCAGCTTGTCCTGTTCTTGTGTGAGAGATTCCATGAAATCTGCAAGGCTAGGCATCTTCCAGGTTCGAGCTGTGAGTTTTGTGGCATAGAAGGTCGAAACAAAGACTGAGTAGTCAGGTCCTAGCTTTGAGAGGATGGCCAATACGAGCTTATCATCTTTCTTTTCGATACCACACTGCTTCAGCTGCAAAACTAGTGCTTTGAACTTGGAGAAATATAGCTGCAGGGATTCAAAGCTACTGGGACTCAGAGAAATCAGCTCATTTTCGATCTGATGTCCCCTCATCTCATCTGTCTTTCCAAAAATATCAGAAAGCTTCTCCCATACTTGATTCGATGAAGTTAATCCATCAAGATGGAAAAGGAGGTCTCGGGAAATACTGAGACATAAGAGGCTATAGGCCTTATCTCTCCGATTGTGCCATTTGATCTTCTCTGCAACAGCATTGGGCTCTGCTTCTGTAGCCATAGTCACCCTGTAGAGGCCTTTCTCTCTCAACAATATCTCCATCACTGCTTTCCATTCAAAATAGTTGAAGGGAGTCAAGATAGTTTTCTGTGAATCCATAGCTTTAGAAAATCTGTCCCGGCTGTCAGTAGAAGGCTCCCAGTCTTGATGTCGAACCTGCAAAACAATTTTTGAAGGAGAGTAAAAACCTACAATGGCTCTGATACCATGTAGAAATTCATGCCAGCAATAGATTAATTTTACCCACAACAACTATCAATTGATCATGCAAAATTGCTAACAATGGAGACTGAATATGGGGCTGTAACACAAAATTATATTAACTGAGTGTACAATAGCCAACCCTGTAATAACATAGGTTGCTGAATATATAGAATACATAAAGATATTGAATGCATAAGGAGGCATCCAAAACTAGCATAAAGAAGGCTTACCCAAAATAGGCAAATCCCCCATAGGTGTAAAAAGCTGATCCCAAATCTATCATGAGGCTCACGAATTGGCAAGGGCGCATGGGCAAGCTAATGAGTGGTGGAATGGAAGCTCATACATGCTTTTGCATGGAGGAAAGAGTGGAGGATGAAAGGGGCAAAAAACAAGTTCACCTCACCTAGTCTTGCTTTCCTATGTGCCTTAAAACACTGAAAAAGCAGGCAATAAAGCAGAAAAAGCAGAAGGGCACCTAGGAGGCCAGGAATAAAGTAGATTTGATTCCTAAGGCTTTCCCAATCGCTACATGAGTCAAAGATGGCAATTTTGACCTCTATGGATAGGAAATTAGCAACTTGCACATGGTGGGACTCATGAACTAGGAAAATAAGACAAAAATAAATGAATTAATGTCTAAGTGGGTAATACTATGGGTTTGATTATTCTAACAAATTGCCTATACAGTGTATTATTTACCATAGGAGAAGAACCTGCTTATTCAAGCTTAACTACTGAAAGGAAGGGAGTCTTGCTTGGCTTGCAATATTTCATGTTGAACTTGTTTATAAAATATAAGGCATACATAGAATTATGTACTTTGATTCCATGTTGGCATTGAGCAATTTTGAGACCCAAGAATTGGCTCAATAATCCCAAATCTGTCATAGAAAATGCATGGTTCATTGCATTCTTAAAGGAGGCAATCTCTTTCTTTGAACTTCCTATAATCAAAAGGTCATCCACATACAAGACAATAATCATAAAATAACCATGAATCAGCTTCAAATAGACATTAGGATGAGACTTGCATCGAACAAAAATCAGTGATAGCAAAAAGCCATCAATCTTGGAATACCAAGCCTTGAGGGCTTGCTTGATCCCATACAATGATTTCTTTAACCTGCACACTAAAGAAGGATTAGAAACAAACCCTTCAGGCTGCTACATGTAAATCTACTTAGTGATATATCCATTTAGGAAAGCACACTTCACATCCATGTGATGTACCTCCCACTGCTTTGAAGCTGCAATGGCTAAAGCTAGCCTTATGGAGTCCATCTTCGCCACTGGTGTAAAGGTTTCATTGTAGTCAATACCATGTACTTGTGAGTATCCCTTAGCTACCAATATTTCCTTATATTTCAAAGGTGAACCAGCAGCAGCAAACTTAGTCTTTTAAACCCACTTACATTGAACTAGCTTCCTCCGTGGGGGAAGATCAACCAGTTCCTAAGTGTTGTTCTTCTGGAGCGAGTTGAATTCTTCTTTCATGGATGTTTTCCATATTGAATCATGTGTTGCATCTTTGTATGTCTGTGGATCTGATTCAACCATTAGATAGCACTTCTCAGCAAATAGAGTATCTTTCACACAAAGGGCACTCTCAAATTGAGATCTAGTCCTCCTAGTTTCATTAGGATTTCCAGATAGTTCCCCAACTGCATGAATGTTATTTGCTGCCCATTTTGGTCTTGTAGGACTGTTAGGATCTGCAATCAAATCATCATTATCAGACATATCAGAACCAGCAAACTCATTAGTCTCTTCACTTACAATCAATGGATCTTGTGGTGAAGAAGACTCTCCAACTTCAACTACTACTAAAGCTCTTCTTGGAATTAAACACTTTTTTCAATGAAATATTTTGTTATTGCTCAAGTTGAGCATCTTGTACCCTTTTGAATATTTAGAGTACCCAACAAATAGGCACTCTTGGCTTTGGGGTTGCAAAGCCTTCCTCTATTATGTTGGAATTCTAGCCCAAGCCTTTGAGCCAAAAATCGTGAAATGGGTCACATCTGGCTTGTTCCCACTCCAAGATTCAAAAGCACTCATACTATCAAGTTGCTTTTGAGGCACCCTATTCTATATGTGGGATGCATAGTTTATAGCCTCAACCCAAAACTTTGGTGGCAATTTCTTAGCCTCCATCATGCAGGTTTCCATCTCCTTCAATGACCTGTTCTTTCTCTCAGCAACACCATTTTGTTGTGGTGTGTAAGGGATCAAATGATGCATCTGAATACCTGCATATTTAAAATACTAAATGAACTCAGACTTGACATACTCACCACCATTGTTATATCTGAGGATCTTGAGTTTTCTCCCAGACTTGTTTTCAACCAAGGCTTTAAAGAATTTGAAGAGGTCAAAAACTTCAGACTTATTCTTTAGGAAGTGAACCCAACAATACCTGGAAAAGTCATCCATAAAAGTGAGTTCATATTTGGATTGAATCATGGACATATGAGGAAATGGACCAGAAATTTCACTATGGATCAACTCAAGAGGTGCAGAGGTTCTCTCATGACTAGCTCTCTCATATTTGTGCTCTGGGTGTTTTCCTAGGATACAACCTTGACAGACTTTCTTAGAAAAATTGATCTTTGGTAACCATATGACCATATCTTTTTCACTCAAATAAAAAATATACCTGTAGTTAAGATGGAAAAATCTTTCATGCCAAAGATTGCTTGCCTCATTAGCATGAAGCAGAAGAGCAAAGGGGTTTAAGTAGGGTAGAAAATGGGAAAACATGTATACCTTCGAAGTGTGATAAAAAACACCTTTTTCTATGACTTTACCATTTGAAATCTCAGTTATTTCAACATAATCAAGGGAGAAGATAACCTTATTTGGAGACCTAGTGTGAGTCATCTGATACACTGACAAGAGATTAGAGGAAAGACCTGGAACATACAACATATTATTGAACTTACCATGGTTAAGATCAATCCTTTCCTTCCCCAAACTGTTAGTGAGAGAGTCATCTCCCAAAAATATTGGTGGACCTTTCGACATGTGAAGAGAGGAGAATTCCTCTTTTGTCGAAACCGTATGTCTAGAAGCTCCAGAGTCTATGGTGAAGCTAGGTGAGCTTGATGTGCCAACAACCAGGGCATGTACTCTCTCTCTCTCCTCTAAATTTGATCATCCTTCCCTCTTCTTTAAGCAATCAGGAAGGGATATATTATTCTTCTCGAAGAGTTGGGTCAACATGTCAATTTGCTTCTTCATACAGGAGCTCTTAGGATGATAGCCCTTATTGTAGTATGCACACTTGCTCATTTCTCCTTTGTTCTTCTTCTTCTAGGAGTTCTTCTCGGAACCTTGGGGATTCTCTTGAGACTTAGACTTGTCTCTCTTTTGCTTAGATGTATTTTTATCTTTTTTATTTCCTTTTGAATCCACCCTTGAATCTCCAGCAACCAAATCTTGGTCTTTGGAAGGTTTGATGGTGCCCATCATCAACAACTTATATTGCTCCTGTGTGAGGGATTCCATGAACTCTGCAAGCTTAGGCATATTCCAGGATTGAGCTGTCAACTTGGTGGCATGAAAGGTAAAAAAACACTAAATAGTCAGGGCTAAGATTAGAGAGTATGGCCAAAACTATTTTTTCTTCCTTCTTTTCTATCCCACACCGTTTCAACTGCAAAACAATGGCCTTAAACTTGGAAAAGTAGAGTTGCAATGATTCGAAACTACTTGGATTCAAGGAGATCAGCTCATTCTAAATTTTACGTCCTCTGTATAATATTCTCCCACACTTCATTAGGTGATTTTAATCCATCAATATGGAAGAGGAGGTCTCTTGAAATGCTCAGACACAAAAGACCATAGGGCTCATCCCTCCTGTTGTGCCATTTGATTTTCTCTATAGCTGCAATGGGATCTGTCTCAGTGTCCATAGTCACTCTGTAGATACCTCTCTCTCTCAACAATATCTCCATCTTATCTTTCCACTCAAATAAATTGAATGGAGTCAAGATGATCTTCTGAGATTGGTCCATAGCTCAGAAACTATGCCCTTCAGTCAGCAGAATATGCTCCCAACCAAGATGTCGAAATTGCAATAGCAATATGGAATGAGAGAAATTGATATACAAAGGCTCTGATATCATGTGTAAATTGAACCCAAGAGATAGAACAATTACACTCACAAAATTGCTAATCAAACATGCAAAATTAACACCAAAGGAGACTGAAATTGGAGCATAACACTAATCTGTATTGAGTAACTGTACAATAGACAACCTTATGAAGTAATAGGATACTGTAATATATAATTACATGAGATATTTGAATGAATAAATATGGCATTCAAAATAATCACAAACCAGGCTTACCAAAACTAGTCAAATCCCCCATAGGTGCATAAAGCAGTTTCCAAATCTAGGTAGATGCTCACAAATTGGATAAGTCAAGTGGCCCAGCTAAAAAGGGATGGAAATACAACTCATAAATGATATTATTTGGAAAAAAGGAGGGAGATGATGTGGGAAATAAACAAGGAAGTTACAACTAGTCTATCTTTTCCTTTGCCTTAAATCATAAATAAAACAAGGCAGCTTTACAGAAAAAGCAAATATGCACTTTGGAGAATATGGAATAAAGTAGACATGCTAAAACAGGTTTCTAGGATGTTTCCCAAGTGCTCCATGACTCATTTTTAGCATGTGTTGACTTCTAGGACATGTAGAAGGCAACTAGCATAGAGTGGAATCTAGGAAACTAGGTAATAAGACAAAAAATATTAAATTAATGTCTAAGGTAGGTAACTATGGGTTGATTATTATAACATGAAAATAGGCGGGGAAGGTAACACTCACTCCTCCCAACCACCCAATCTACTGGCATTTTACAAAACTTAAGGGAAAAAAAATCTAAAAGTGCATAATAATTGCTACTAAGAAGCAAGTGAGATTTGAACTTAGGTGGGGAAGGTAGCAATCATTCCTCCCAACCACCCAATCTACAAGAAGTCTTTAGGGGAAGAAAATTATTTATTTCAACCTTTAAAAACAATTGTTATTATTATTATTATTATTACTTAATAATTGTATTAAGTAAAATTATTAAATTACAAGAGTAAATAAAAACAAGACAAAATCGAAGAAGACAATAAGTCAGTCAAAAGGAAAACCAACTATTGTCAAATAACACCATAAGTTATGAATTATGGCGAATTCTAAATCGGAATTGGAGTCCCATCTACGAGTAGCATTGGACAAAGCATTTGACATGACAAAGCTCAATATTTCTAAGGGATTAATAAAGCATGAGAATCATTATCTAGAAAGCCGTATTAAGAGATTATCTACTCAAATTGAGGAATTAGTGAGTAAAAAATACCAATCAGAATCTACAAAACAAAAAAATCATAAAAGATGCAGTCGAGAATAAAGAAGAAATACAACTATTAAACAAAATCATCAAGGACAAAGATGACAAAATCAGGCAAATTCAAACAAAATTAAAATGATAAGAAGCAAAGAATTTCCACCTTCAACAACAGATTGAGGTACTCTAGCAGAAAGAGGATGACTCAAAAAAATCGCACAAGTTGGAAATTACAAAACTCAATAATGCATTAAAAAGTAGTACTGAAGAAATATATAGATTAATAAATCATAATAAAGTATTAATTATGTAGATTAAAAAACTAAAACATAGTTGCAAGAAGGAACAATCCAATGAAGACCTCGAAGGAAGAGTTATAGAAAATCAAGAAGAAAACCAACACCTAAAGAATCTTAATCAAGAGATAGAGAAACAAATAGAGAAGTTAAAATATGGAAAAAAGTCGCAGGAGGAAAGGTTCTAGAAGATTCGCAATAAAAACAATATAGTGGAGAGAAAAATAGCACAAATCCAAAAAGAAGCATCCATACTCTCTGAAAAACAAAGTCAACTCAAGGAAGCGAAGGAAGTCCTCGCCGTAGTTGAAAAGGAAGAAAAACAAACAACACATACGCCTTACAGACATCCTAATTATAATCGTCATTTTGACCAATGAGAGGGTCAAAATGATCATTCACAAAAGAGTTATGTTAACAAGCAAACAGTTTGACATACTAAGCAACAATTGAGACAACCCATTGTTCAAACAATCTCAGAGGTCCAACCAAAATAGACTTGGGATTGACCACATTAGATACGATCTAAAAATTCTCTTGGGGAATCTGTAACTCATATCGTCTTATCTCATCAAGTGTCACAAAGGATCCAAAGATGACAGTTCAAGTAAAATCAGACATTGTTGTCAATGAAGCTTTGAGGACAAAGCTTCGGTTAAGGGGAAGGCAATGTAAAAAACTTAAATAATAACAACAAACAATAATAAAATAATAATAATAATAATAATAAATATCAACATATATATATAATACATAGTAATAATTAATAATAATTAATAATGTCTTTACTAAAATACATGACTATTAATGAAAGGGTATTCTGCCAAAATATAAATAACAGACCCTCAATTGTAACTTATCAGTTATCACTTATCTAACAATTTATACATAATTTTATATCTATACATATGTGGGTTATTTCAGATGTTACGAGTTCATTCTGAGTTAATTGAGAATATCGCTATGGATGTTCCATAGACACGTCAGGAGGACTCTGCTTTACCATCCGATGTGTTTGTGCTTGATTTTATCCAAAGCCTAAATCTTGTGGGAGAATTTGTTGATTGTTTACCGACTACGTGAGTGAAACTTAAGTTTTTTATTCCTTACTATTTGCGACACTTTCATTTACTTGCCGACACGTTTGGTCGCATACTTTTCGTCGGAATATCTTGCCAAGTGGAGTCGATAGTATTGGCAAGACTCAACGTTCGATGTCGAAGCTATCGACAGAAACTCATTTTTTCCATAAGACATCATTTCTTTGGGGTCTTTTTATAAGCTTGTCAACGACCTTTTCATCGGAGTTTTGCTGATATGTTTGATGAAATTGAAAGTTTACGACCAATGTTTTCTCACGGTAATTTTCACGAATCATGTTGGCGATGTGTTTTTCGAAAGATTTCGGTGAGTTTCTACAACAGTATCAGAAAAACTCAAACTGTGGGGCCGACACTGTTGTGGATGACTTATGTTTCCACATCAATTCAGTAAAAATTTTCAATTGGGTTTTTTCTTTAGCCACCAAAATGATGTTTTCTTCCCCGTGCCATTAATTTCCCAGTGACCGCATTTATTGCATTTTCAATGATTTTTCTATATATATCGTGGTTGTTTTTATGGACTGTTACATTTTCCACACTTTAGAGGTATCTAGCCAATGATTTCCACATATAGCACACTGATTGATACACCAAGAACCGTACCCTTGCCAATGTTTGTTAGGTAGGATTGAACCCTTATCTTTTTAATGTTTTGTGTTAAAAGGTTTGATAGAACAATGTTTGGGGGGGATTTAAGGTTTAAGAGGATAGGTTTTTTTCCTTCAATGTCTGACTGCCATGGTTTTTTAAAATGATCCTCTAGCCTTTAGGGTTTTGTCTTCACCTGCCAACCACCTGAACTTTCCTAGGATTGGTCGACATATATCTTTTGGCAGCACTGACCCCTTCCTAGAATACTAACTCGGTCATGATGAGTTTTGTATCCACCTTCTCTGCACCATTTGTCTACAGTTCTCAGGCCATAGACCTGGTCTGTCAGACCTGTGGGATTTTCTTGAGGCAGTTGCAGGCCAAATGTTTCACCGACTATGCCTTGTCTGGTTTACCTTTACATACGGTGATAGGGGAACAATTGATGGTTTAGCATAGTAGGGACTGTTGTATTTCAAAGTATGGATTAAGGTTTCTTTTCGAGCCACATGAATTGTCCCTATGGTTGGAGCTGTCATTTTCATGTATTTTTGGGTCAAGCTAGGGTTTCAAACTATCTCCAGGATTCCCTCGACTTTAGATTACAAATCCTTCACCGGGGTTTTTATTTGTTTTTTACCTCTAAAAAAAGGATAAGTTCCCGCATTTAATACATAAAATAAAATTAAATAATGTTAAATCTTGTGAGAAAAGAGAAAGGAAGTTAGTATGTAGGCTAGATGTTGACTTGAAGTAGTAAATGAATGGTTTAAAAACTAGAGACCTAAATCCCAAAACAATATTTAGATGCTGCATCTGAACTAATGTTTTTCAACCTAGTTTTGACCTAATATATACCTTTCCACAAGTTTAAGTGACTGGATAACCTACGGGAATGATTCTTCTACATCACAGGGTTACATGGACAAGGATGAATTCGCAAAGACATATTTATTTAAACACCGAATGCAATATTCTTTTTTTAAAGAAAACATGACTTGTTATCTAAGTTTTCGTTGATATCTTGCAATCTTAACAATATCTTTTTTAGTATATCTTGTTGATATGAATGCATGTTGTTTGATCTTAGTAACACTAAGTTATTTCTTGTTGTGGGCCTTCTAAGACAATTTATTAGGCTTGGAATCTCTCAAGAATATGATAGGATAATGGTAACTTAGTAAAAACATATTTCATACCTGTTAATTAATTTTTCATGGATGATTGCAAGGCTCCACCATTTCCTTTCCTCTCAGGAGTCAGTCTTGAAGAGGGAAAATCCACTCCACCCATGGATTCCACTATTTACAGCCAGTTTATCGGAATCTTGCTATAATTGACACATTCAAGGCCTGAAATTTGTTATTCCAAGAATGTTGTATCAAGATATATGTAGCAACATCATGAGCTCCATTGGAAGGCATCCAAGAGGTTCCTTCATTACATTTAGGGCACTAGATCCTAAGACATTCACTAAGCTATAGATTCTGAGCTAGAGTTGGTTGGTTTTAAAGATTCAGATTAGGACAGGGATTCCATAGATTAGAATTCCACTTCTAGGTATGTGCTTATATTTGGTGGCAGCACCATTTTCAGGTCCAACAAAAAGAATACTACCATTGCACTTTCCTCAGCAGAGGCCGAGTACAGGGGAGGATTAAATGATTGCATCCAGGTAGTTTGGCTGCGAGGAATTCTGTCAAAGTTTTAGATTGGAAGTTTCTTTGTTTATAGTCATATTTTGTGACAACCAAATTGCTATCAATATCTCAACGGATACAGTTCAGTAGCAGAGGACCAAACATGTTGAGATCCACATGCACTACATCAAGGAGTTGGTGCATGACACGACAATTATTTTGCAATACTGCCCTACAAATGAGCAGATTACATATATTTTTACCAAGAAATTTACTAAGAAAAAGTTCACTTACCTCCATTCATTGTTGGGGGTGATCTCATCAGGGTGAAGGCCGTTACTTCTTCAGTTTTCAGCTTGAGGGGGGGTTTTTCCCACTGGTTTTTCCCTCTTTCCCCACTTAGCATTTATTTTGAGCATTTTAGAGTTAATTTTTGTATAGAGTGACATATGGCCTTTGTTTTTGGGGCCTTGGAATATTATTTTTACTCCTCCACATGGGTATAGATTAAGGGGGGCTGTTGCAGTCATTATCCAACCCACACACCTTTATTTGGTCAATTTGGCCTAATTAACCACTATCCTTAGTTAATTGACTGAAATTAATGACATCAACATCAGCACACCAACACACTCCTAACATCAGCATCAGCACCAACACACTCCTTCAATCAGGGAGGCCAACTAAGCCTTCTCCTTCAATCAGGGAGGCTAGCTAGGCTTCGTCCTTCAATCAGGGATCAAATTTGGGGTGACCTGCTTGTCATAAGTTCACCAATTAGTTAACTAAATTTTGGTTCACCTAAAAATCAATTAAGCTGAGTTGGAAAAGCACCTTCCTCATCCATTTGTCTATTTTTGGATTATTTGGGTTAACTAGAGTGATTTAAGGCGCCTCCTACAACGTCTGGTGACTATTTTCAGTTCAATTCACTTCATCGAAGCTAACTTGAGTTAGATATGCACCCCCACCTATTGATTGACATGTAGTTGATTTCTATTCAGATAGACTCAGTCATTACTTCCCTTTGATTCAATTAGGACTCAGTTAGAGTCAACTATGGCTATGATTAATGGTTAACTAGTGTGTTTAGTGTGGCTAATTGATAGCTAAGCCACTCTCATGTTTCCAGTTTGAATTACCTCCTTGGGTTTCAAATTGTATTGCTATTCATGCAAGTGTATGACATTGTATCAGTATCTCATTATTCATCATTGATAATATACAGCTACAACCTCTAATTGCAACATCGTTATGTCATTTTGTGTTTAAATTATCTTGAATATTTTGTAATATTATGCATTAGTCTCAAAATTGTTGTGATTGAATTTCACAGTTTCACACTTGCACCTGTGCCATCATGTTCACCCTTTCCATGCCTTGTTTCAAAAAAGCTCCAGGTGTGTCAAATTCCTATCTCTTTGTGAAGCCAACTCAACCAATAAAAAGAGCGTGCTGATTTGAACTTCCCTGCAAACCCTTTTGACCAAATCCAGTGTTCTGTAATTAACACCCCATTATTTTTGAATGAATCATAAATCAACACTAAATAGTGTTGAACAAAAAACATTTCATGCTCACGATAATCCCTCACATAAAAATGGTATTCCTTGATCACCTTGCGTGACTGGGGAGTGTTATCCCTACCATTAATGCTTGCCTAAGCATGTCTATACAATTCATGTACGAAGATGGAAGCCTAGTCGGAGTGATAATACTCACTTTGTATTTCTCTATGAGGAGAAAATATTTAATTCTCAGCAAATTATACAACTGATAGTGTTGTGCTTGGCTCAAAAAATATCACGAGAATGCTTAAATTCTAAAGCTTTCCACATAGACCTATGGGAGTATTTAATGTATTTGTAAATATGAATTTGAAACTTGTCCATGAAGTCTGAAATAGGAATCTTATCCTCGAGCAAGTCGATCTTCTTAGATGGAACATGTGAAGAATATGATGGATTAATGGAGACATACTCATATCTCTTCAACTTAACTATGATATCTGACAATCCAGGGTGTGTTGGATGGATAGGAATCTTCCTATGGAATAATGCCAAATCACCAAATTCATGGCATATTCTCCCACCTACACACCTTTTAATGAAAAACACATTTTCAGGATTCCTATTGCATAGTATCATAGAAATAAAATCCCATACTATGTGAGGAGTTGGTTCACCATCCCAATGTTTGTTGTAAAAATCCACAAATGTGTCGTAGTATAACTAGAATTCAACATGGTATCGACAACAACAAGTGTTTTGAATCATATTCAGCCTAATATACCATGGTTTCAACTTACTAAACATGCTTAATGAGATATGAACACCAAGATTTGATTCTTTGAATTCCTTGAACAAAGAAACTCATGTCATCTCCATAACATGATTGCAATGGTCCTTATAAACACCTCTTCCGGAAGGTTGTCGAAAGACATGTTTTCAATCTGGTATAGAATAACAATGGTTGTCCAAGTACTCTATCACCTTCTCTATGATGCCCTCTTCAATCCTATATTTATAGGCTTATCTAGAAATAAGAGCCCAACAAGTAGCTTCATCATTTTCATCTATATTTACCCTAAATTTAGTGTATTTGTAGAGATTTGTTTCTTGAAACATGGAGCAGCTTTGACATTGTTGTGACCATTCTATTTCTTGAGGTGCGTCGTGCCACAATAGTAGTTGTAATTTCCCTATGAGAAGCTCTGACATCTGTTTTTCTTGACTTTCCAAATGCAGATAGTGCAATTGTTACATTTTCTATTACATTCTCACATGCATTTTTAATTTTAACATCCTTAAAACCCAACAACTTTGTGGCATGTTTCATTTTTTGTGTTTTATCAATCCATGTAGGATTTGAGATTGTGTAATCACTAATTAGTGTTCAAAGTACAACTTGATTATGTTACTAACATGCTCTCTGATTTTCTGATTAGGGGTCGAGTTCCCGAATTATTCTTGCATGGCATCATCCAACCCTCTTAAACAATTTGCAGCGATTCCAATGTCATTGAAGCTCCCAATTACTCTTGAGAAATCAGAGGGTGTATGATCTTGTGATGGATGGCTAGGATCTATCCCTGCATAAGTTAATTGAATTTTGATATTGTTTAGTTATCTGACCAAATGAGGGACTTTTACATTGTTCAATTTCATTGTCTTTCAATGAAAAATAAGCGTATTAGAAAATTTTAAGAAAATGTAGTATGCAAGAATATTTATTTTTAAAGCACCAAATTAAATGTTTTTGCAATAAAATCTTCTTTAAGGAAATATGATAATATGGTGTATAAATTAGAAAGATTTTTTGCATCATTTAGAAGATCAAAATGATTATCATCATGGTGTCTTATGCATATAATTTACACTTATGTGAGTTTGTATTTGATGCAACCTATGACACCCATTTCACAAACTTTAATATAAAATCCATTGGTCCACAAGTTATGTTAACACAGAATGGACAATCTTTGTGTACGCTTGCAATCAACTCTCTTTTCGTAAAAATAATAACTTCATATAAGCGTGCTAGCAAAACATATAACTTCATAAACTATAATATTTTGATGAAATAATGATAATTGTTTAATATCTCCATGACAATTTTAAGCATAGATTCACATTTCATTTTACTTATCATATTGCAATTGTTTGTTGAAAAATTAGCAAATAAATACAAGATCAAGAATAACATTTTATTTTACTTATCATATTGCCATTGTTAGTTAAAAAATTAACAAATAAATTATACAAGCTTGAATAACATTTTATTTTAAGTTTATCATATTGCCATTGTTTTTTAACAACTTAACAAATAAATACAAGCTCAAATAATATTTTATTTTACTTACCATAGTGTCATTGTTTGTTATAAGAATAGCAAATATTTATACAAGCTTGAATATTCTCTAAATGTATGGATTTTCATATCTTTACAATGATCTCTTAAATCTCATATTCAAGGTTAATGAATTCTTGAATTTGTCATAGTTGTTTATTTTCTTTGAGATCGTCATTTTCATCAATGCTTAAATCGATATGATTCCTAGTCATTTGTACATGATTATTGATGATTGCTTAAGTTGAATCAAGTGCGTCACTTGTAAGTTAGTTTGTCACAAAAAATATCAATAAATTTAAACATGCAATATATTCAATAAAAACATTTTTTATAAATGATTCATGATCATTTCTAGAGTGTACAATGGCTTGAACCCAATTCTACATATACTATATTTCATTAATCATTGTACACTCAACTATTGAAGTTATGTGAGTTGTTATGAACAATTAGTTTCTATATTAAATACAAATTGTAATGTTAATTATCATCATTATAGGATTTCTATGGAAATGTTTTTGTATGTTCATTAACATGAGTGATAACCATTGTTTTTTTAATTAAATCTGAAAATTTTAAATAATTTTGATCAATGCACAATATGAAATATGAACATAGTACATGTATACACCATGTAATGTGTAACATAGAACATGTAATTTGTAACATAAAACATGAAATATTAATATGCAATATGATATATATAAATTATGAATTTGAGCACTATGAAAATGAATATATGAAATTAAAATCATATTAAAATCTATGAAATGAGAGATAAGACTATAGAAAGGATGAGGAAAATAAGTGAAATGTTGAGAGGAGAAGATGCAAGTCAACCTATGATGATGCAATCAACTCCCATTGAGAACAATCTTTGTAATTTTTAACATAAAATTTATATATATGTGAGGGTATATCATCAAATTATAAAATTCATATCTATGTGAGGTTATCTGAGGCTAATGGATATATGCATATTCATTTAGAACTAGATATTATGCTAGAATATTATGCACTATAATTATATATATTCATCGAACATTCTCTAATTTCATTGGACAACTAGTTACTCATACTATAATACACTTACTTTGTATATATGTAATTTAGTGTAGTGGTTAAATATTTTTTTCAATTCTTTCACAACACATACCATTCTTTCACATGCACATAAGTGGTTTTAGAAGGTTTTATATATACATGAACATACAATATATATAATTTTATGAATTAATTACAAAATTATAATTAAATTCTAAACAATTTAACATGTATATATATAAAAATTATGAACTAGAACACTATGAAATTGAATATATGAATATGCAATATGAAATTATATAAATATGTGAATATGAAATTATACAATCTACATACAATTATATACATATATATTAATACATACACATACAATGTATATAAGTTTATGAATTAATTACAAAATTATAATTAAATTCTAAAGAATTTAACATGTATATATATAAAATTTATGAACTAGAACACTATGAAATTGAATATATGAATATGCAATATGAAATTATATGAATATATGAATATGAAGTTATATGAACTAGATCACTATGAAAATGAAATTATATATATGAATATGAAATTGCATAACTTTTAAATCATACCAATATTGTTAGCAATGGCATTTGATTCTCCCATCATAAGGTTTATTTGCAACTTCTTCTCCTCTCAAAATTGCTCTTTTTTCCCTCTTTCTTTCTCTATAATTCTCTCTTCTTTCTTCGGTGTTGCGTTGATTCCTAGTAGATATTTTACTTCAACATTTCTTGCTTCCCATTGTGATTGATCAACAATCAAAATTCATACCTGCAACAATATGTAAACACAATACATAATGCTAAATTTGCATTAGAACTAAAGAATTGTTTTAAATAGGTTAGTCAATTGTGAAGGATAAAGTTAGTAACATGTTTATGTTTATATATAATTCCTTTAGGAATTCGGGTGGGAACTGAGGTTGGGAAGGTAGTTGGAATGGAATTAATGCCATCAATACCTAAGTTCATTCCCAGGTATTTTTATTTAGTATTTTTAAAAAAAAGGACCTTGATCGAGGTCATATCTTGATCTAGGGTTTCATAACTACCTTGATCGAGGTTTTAAAGGTAGCTCAATCAAGGGTTTATTAGAACCTCGATCGAGGGTCTAATAAACCATCAATCGAGTAGCTGTTAAAACCTCAATCAAGGGATTTGAATACCTCGACCGAGGGCCTAAAAATTAGAGAATTATCCCTCTTATAGGAAAATTAGTTTTCTCTGTGTCTTCCAGGGGTGTAAACCCTGCCATTCATGGCACATAACTAAGCGAAGTTTGTACTGATAAATTCAACACCAAATACTCTATCCATTAAAGTATCATGCATGAATTTTGGCATTCATATGGATTTTTTTTAATTCATGCTAAAAATTCCACTTATAAAACCTCACAACAACTTCGAAGCAGCTCAAAGAAAAATCCACAGGGTAAAATATACACATATACAATTTTCTTAAAAATGCACAACCCACACATCGACCTGTTGGAGAAATTTACCTTCATACTCACTCCTTCGGTCAAATTGGCCTAGTTAAACCACTATCCTAAGTTTAATTGACATTAGTGGAGCATTAATTACCATCATCCCAGTCACTCCCACGCCTACCTATAGTCAAGGAGGCTAACTTAGCCTTTCCTACAGTCAAAGAGGCTAACTGGAGCACTCCAGGGGTGATCTGGGTGACATTCATGCACCTAATTGCTAACTGGGGGTTACTTTCAGTTCAACCAATCAGTTACAGTCAGTTAAGGCGCCTCCATGCATTAAATATATTATTTAATCATTATTTATTGATTATTTTATTATTATTTAATGAACTGGAGTGAACTAGGCGCCTTCACCAACTTCTGATGGTCAGTTCAGCTTCAGTTAACCTCATCAAGGTTTATTGGAGTCATGCAGTACTAGCACTTGATGGTTGGTTGCTATGACATGTGTTTGATCTCCTTCAGTTGAGATTAAGTCATTTATTGCACTCCAACTTCAGTTAGGATTGGTGAGTCAATTAAGGTTTTTTGTCAAGTGGTTAACTGAGTGGTATTGCAGGGCAAAGAGTCAGTTAAGCTAGACTCATGCATGGGAATTCGAATTGTCCCTTAGTTATTCGAATTCTTCATTGAGTTAAGCTATGGCTCATGCATGGGAATTGTAATCCTTTATTGTTTATATAATATACAGAGAGGAAACTTATTTTGTTCCTGAAAATTTCCAATTCATGAGTAATTGTTAATAGTTCTTTGATGAGATTGAATCTTAGTTCCTAGATCAATGTGAAGAATTAATACGACCCGTCCTCTTCAAAATGATATCTTTGGTTTTTCAATTTTTGAAAATAGCAAAAACAAATTTGTTATGGACACACATGTGTATAAAATGATGCTGAAATCAGATGTGGTCACTTTCGAAAAATAATAAATAATTTTATATTGCGAAATAAATTAACAAAAAAATATGCAGACCATAGTGCATTTTGTGTAGATAATGCTCATATATTTATTTTTTTTAAATTATTAATGTAAAATTGAATTATTGGGGATGGACACAAGTCACTTATTAACTTCTTCAAATTTTTAAGGTCGCATAGTTCATTAAATGAAAAATTTCACACATTAAATGACATCGGAATATTTAAAAAAAAATATCATTGGGAATCCAACATAATATTCTACAATTTGTTTTTTTACTACAAGTTGAAATTCACATGGAATATATGCATTTCAAGGACTTCTATCTAGCACATGAGTAAAACATCAGGTTTTCATCGCCAAATTTGGCCAAAACATGTTACCCACCTTCATGGAATCACCCATATACAAATGCAATTAATGTGGAACTTAACAATACAAACCACAAAAATGAGTTAACCCTGAGCATCGTGTATTGTACATACAATAATTGCATGGAATTGAAATTTCCTTTGTCATATTGGTCTAAATACGTCATACATACTGATTCCATTCCATAACTTTAGTGGCTCGTCTATAAGAGGTTCGATATATACATTCATATATTTAACTTGGTACTTACCTAATTGATTTAAACATATAAAATATATAATTATGATCAGTACCATTTTGATATATAAACCATGCACAAGAGAAAAATTAAAATTATATATATGACATTAGGAAACAAAACACAAAAAATGAGATGCCACAACTACATTAGAAATAAAAGAGTTATAGACACAATATACCTGGAATAATCATCGACAAAAAAATGCTCTCTCTTTATTGACAACCATGCAGGAATGCTATTGTTGATAACAAAAATAGGCCACACCATGTGAAGGGATCTCATCTCTACAAATGGATTAACACCATCTGCTGCCAAAGAAATCCTAATATTAAGGGGTTATTTTTTAAAGTGAGGCCACTTTTCCTCCATATTTCTAAATTTTGAACCATCTACACTAATTCAAATAAAGTCATCTTGACTTATGTTCCTTGCATGGTAATCGATAAATTGTGCTATGTTTTTGCACCTAAACAGTCGTTGCAAACGTGGAATGATGGGAATATAATGAAGAACCTTGCAAGGAACCTTTTTTGTTACTTGATATGTTTGATATCTACTTATGTGACATTCCCAAAATTCGGTTGCACATTCAAGTTGATTATACTATATAACATGGTCATCGGGGCATGCATGAATTTCTTCATAATGCATTCCGATTTCTTTCATTACGGTAGATAAATATCGATATGTCCGAGGTAAAATATTTGATGATGGTAACAAAAATTCAGTTATTAAGCTGTATCAAATTAAAAAGAAAATCGATTTTATATAATATATAAATAATATTAACGAAACACAATTCATGCGTATTAATTTGAATTGTGAATTAGCAATACAATTATTACAGGAATAAAGATAACCTTTATCACGATCATAAATATGTGATAGATTATTTTTCATACCTGTTGCAGCTGCAACTGTTTTCCCAATTTTTTTCCAAATTTTGGTCCCCTCCTCATGATTTATTGTGGTTTTGAATCGTTTGGATCTGTGAGTTGTGGTCATGCTTTAATTTTGGATGATTTATTGAAGATTACATTTCGTCCTGGTTTTCAGAAATTGCTCGTGTTTGGAATTGTTGTGGGTCGCAGATTGTAGATTTTGTTTTTGTTGAGTTGAAGATGAATCGGATCAAGTGTTTTGAAAAGCAATCGTTGCCGAATTTTAAAGTTTTTTAACACTTAGCAAGTTTATGTGACCGGAGGCTATTGTCTGTTTCTCTTCCACCGTTGCGGCTCCCAAATCGGCTAAGCACCCGATGTGTAAAGTGCTCCAGCTACCAATGTGTTTCGGTCTTCTAGTCGCATGTCTATAACCCTTTTGCTTCCACCGTTGCGGCTCTCAAACCAACTAGCTACCCGAAATGAAAAGCACTCCATCGCCGATGCGGGTCGCATGTCCGTAGTCTTTATCTTTTCCATCATTGCGGCTGTGCGAAACACTTGGCTTCCGATGTCATTGTATTTCCGACTTCCGATTTGAAGTTTTCCTACCCACAACTCAGGTCTCAACTCTTCCGACTCTGACGTGCTTAAGTGTTTCGTAGCGCCCATTGCCTGTTAAATCCCGCCTATGTGGCTGTGGATAAGTCTACCCTGCCGTGTTAGCAGTAATGCAACGCATGATCTTTCTTGTTGAGCAGTCGTGTGATTGATAGAATTTGAAATTTTGTTTTAGAATGTAATCCCAATGAATGATACACTTTGATGAATCATAGGTGGACTCAAAGGAATTTTCAGACTACCACGGCGCAAGGGCATAGTTGGGCAGTTTTGGAAAAGGTCGAACCGTGGCCATCAGGATCGTAAGAAAGAAAAACGAAGGAAAAGACAAAATGAATGGCGACAAAGGCACAGACCCAAAAGATCTATCAGTTACTAATCAGATCATGAATGCGTACAGAAAAAAAAATGGGAAGATGAAGCGTTTTGAGGGACCGAAAGGTGATACGTTTGGGGGGCATCCCAAGTGGTGTGCTATTGTAGTTTAAATATTTGAAAGTTAGAACTTAGAGAGGGATTTTTCCCTCAAAAGGAATTGTAACTATTTTCTTGTAAGAGGAACTATTTCATTTTCAACTGTGTTTCATTAGCTGTAAGAGTGTTCTAACTTCCTGAACCTATGTTCTTTTCTGAATGTTCTCAGTATACTTAGTGATGTCTTCCACCATGAGTAATGGGGTTTTTAATTGTTGATGAGCTATCTTATCATGCATACTCTTATTTATGTTTATATGTTTGGTTAAAAGAGCAACTATCTGTGATTTGCCATAACACATGGACAGTGGTGCATTACTCATGAATTAATATCTAGCTCTCTAGAGATAGTTTAGTTAGTGTTTATTTTCTTGCATATATGTGATTTGAATGCTTGTGAGTTCTAAAACGAGAGGTAAGAACCTGCGTATCACATTGTGACTACTCTTTGCATTCTTATCCCCCTGCATGGTTAATTAGGCACGTGCATTTCATACTTTAAGAAAAAATACAAAAAATATACGGTGGACCGGGCCGCAACCGGTAAACCCCTTTTGTTACTTGACCTATGGTAGCCGGACCACAAACTGGATGGATTCCCTACACCAAACATTCACGGGCTAGTTGGGAACGTTGACTGGGGAGAATCCCTTGCTATTGTTTCCTGCAATTTTCCAGGCCTCAACAGTTTCTGGCACTAGAAGTAGGGCTGCTAGTGCATGGCTGGCCGAGTAAACCCATTTTCCTGAAACTTTTCCACTGGTAACAGTTCAGAAAGAAGTGGACTTCACAATCCAATTCCGAAAGAAAGGGATAGAGAACATTTTTTTTCTGTCAATAGCGAAGTTGTTAATAATTTGAGAAGACACACTAGGGCATACGTCAAGGAGATTGGAGGATTTCCGATCATCCCTGAATTGCCCAGAAGAGAATATAAAAGGAAAGATCGCCCTGTATTGGAAGACTCAGTGCTGGTTGGGAATTGGGAAGAGCTAGTAGAAACAGCCTTATAGGAAGTTGTACTGCCTTTGAATCAAGAAGGCCCGGATACTCCTCATAGTTCTCCTGCTCACACCCTTGTTTTCTCACCTCCTCACTCTCCACCCAGACTCATGGCAGGCGTCAATGCCAATCAACCACCCAACCCACCGAATCCACCACCTGCCTGGAGAGCCAGATCACCTTTAAACCTAACACCTTCGTTACATGATTTACCTCAATCCTTTGAAAAGATGCTGCCCAAATTCAACCCCAGTGAGAAAATACTAGTAAATGACCACCTGCAAAGTTTTTATTTGCAAATAGAAGGGTTAACGGCTAGGGAGTATGAATATGTAGTTTGGAGACTATTCCCGCACACCCTTAAAGGAGCTGCAACGTCATGGTATTTTGGTTTGCCTGCAAACTCTATCCTTGATTGGGATACCTTTGAAAGGATCTTCAGAAGTAAGTATGCAACCTAGAAGACTCATGCTGGTCTTATGAAAGGACTATGCGCCTTGAAGAAAGAGAGAAAGGAAAAGGTTTATAGTTTTACCCAAAGGTTTGCAGCATATCTCAAGAATTTTTCTAAAGCTGACAAACCTTCGGACAAGGTCTTGATTGAATATTATACCTCAGCTTTAGGCCCTGAGTTGTCCATGTTTTCCAAAATAAAGGCCAATCCCACATTGACAGAGACTTATGAGGAGGCAAAACGGGTAGAGGTTGAAAGAGAAAGTATTGAAGATTATCCCGAACGATCAGGAGAGAAAAGTCTGGGAAGGAAAGCATTGTTGTTTACTAAGCCTAAGGAAGAGTAATCACCAGACTTTGAAAGTGTGGAAAAAATGATGCAGAAGCTTTCAAATAGAATCATAGACTTGGACAAGGAGAAGGAAACTCCAAAGTTCTACAAGCCCTATTACAAGAAAAGAGAGGATAACAATCAATCCCAACCTCCTCCACACAATTCAGCATCTATGAATTTAACAGAGGTAGGAATGGACAATTTTTGCACTTTCCACCAACAACCCCATTCTGAAAAGAACTATCCTCAATGGATAAACTCAACGACGTTGGTTATGAATCAACTATTGGATTCTAAATTAACAAAAGATGGAGATGAAGAAAAAAAGGACAGTGCCACTTCAACGAAAGAACAGGAATATGAGACCATGGTTCTGTGGAATTCTGTGTCATTATTTGATGCTTAAGAGGAAAAGGATTGGGGCTATAAGGATGTTATGGAAACCAAAATTACAAGAAGGAGCCAAGGTTCGGTTAGAGAAGACAACCTCATACTCCCAAAAATCAAAAGGTTGTAGAAAAATGTTGAGAAATTTAAGAACAATTCCTCAGTTGATAAAATTCCCGAATTCACTATTACCAGCCAGGATCCTAGGCAGACTGATACGTTCGACAAGCCCACTGAGGAAAACATGAATGTTGAAAAGCCACAGCCCACCACACTGCAGATCGATTATGACATCGTGGAAGATATAAAGAAGTTAAAGGCTAACGTTTCACTATTCGAAATGTGTAAAGTGCCGCAACAAAAAGAAAAACTATTGAAGGTGCTTGAAGCATCGGATGACAGATTGCCCCCTGACAAGCGACCCAAGGAAGAAGAAGAAATTGGAGAAGCTAGCGTTGGAGGTAAGTCTAAGAACAAACATCCACCTTTCCTCCTCACTTCTGAAATCTTTAATCACAACGTACATAATTTCCTGGTAGACTCAGGGGCATCGGTTAACGTCATACCAATATCAGTCTGTAAAAAGATAAATGGTCAACCCAAACCATCTACTTGGAGAGTTGTTCAACTGGATAGGACGAATGTAAAGGTAATTGGTGAAATGGAGGATGTCCTAGTCTGCCTGTCTTCAAATGAAAAAGTATGTCAAGTTATTGACATTGTGGTGGCCGATATACCAGATGCTTATGGTCTTGTTCTAAGCAGAGACTGGTCAGCAAAACTAAATGGATATTTTGCTTCAGATTGGTCACATCTGTGGCTGCCATATAAAGGAAGTTTGAACCAAATTAAAATTATGAGGAAGCCTCACATGAAATACAACGTTACTCAACTTGAGGAGAAGAATGAACCAGTGGATTCTGTGTTGGGAAATTATTTTGTTGAATTGGAACCAGGAAATTACCAAGTAGAAGAAGCCAGCAACACATCAGACACCTAGCCTGATCTCCTTCGATTGTCATAGGCTAATGAGATCGACTGTAAAATAGTAGACTTAGCAGTAGGAGTAGATTCGCATACCATAGTTAGTGATTTCTGGACATTGTTTTTTGATGGCTCTAAGACGTTAGAAGGGTCAGGGGCCGGCTGTGTCCTGATCGACCCCAAGAATAATAAACATTTTCTTTCATGTAGATTAGAGTTTGAATGTACAAATAACATGGCTGAGTATGAGGCACTGGTGCAGGGTTTAAAGAAAGCAATTGAATTAAAGGTAAGTACTCTAAAAGTTTTTGGAGACTCTGAAATAATTGTAAAATAGATCCAGAATCAAATACTTTGTGTTTCCCCTCACTTAAAGGCCTATCAAAATGAGGTATGGGACCTACTCAAATGTTTTAACGCGTTTAATATTATTTCAATTCCAAGACTTAAAAATGCAGCAGCTGACTTGTTAGCCACATCGGCTGCTAGGCTTGTACCTACTAATAATCGATGCTACGTTGAACTACTTTTCAGGTCCTCGGTCCCTGATATGATCACCAACCTGCGAGTGTTCGATGATGATCAGTAGATAATGGAATTCTTAACCAATGATGAAGTATTTAAAGGAGTGATCATAGATGATGAAGAGCATCAGTTCGAGCTGAAATATGACAATTTCATTCCCAAAGGAGTCAAAACCTTAGAAATAATGTTCGATCTAAATGAAAAATTTAGAATACCAACAAACGTGAAGACTCACAGCTCATCTCTATAGTTCAAATTGATAAATTTAGGGACTGAGACACATCCTAAATATGTGAATCTAAGCAAATGCTGTTCACCAGTAGAAAGAGATAAGTTCATCAGTATTTTTAATCAATATAGAGATGTTTTCACCTGGACATATGAAGATTTGAAGACATATGACACTAGCATCATCCAGCATGTTATCCCCATCAAAGCTGGCATCAAACCTTATCAGCAACCTTTAAGAAAAATGCACCCAAAATTGGAACTGCTAATTTAGAGTGAAGTGAAGAAATTATTGGATGCTAGAATCATTTTTAAGGTCAGACACTCTGAGTGGGTCTCAAATCTTGTACCAGTGAGAAAAAAATCTGGGGAAATCAGGCTATGCATGGATTTCAGGAATTTGAATCGTGCTTCAGATAAAGATAACTACCCTGTTCCACCCATGGAGCAATTAATACAAATGGTCTCAGGTTCTGAACTATTTTCTTTATTGGACGGTTTCTAAGGCTACAATCAAGTATTAGTAGCCAAAGAATACAGACTGAAGACAACATTCAGGACCAAATGGGGAAATTTTACTTACCGAAGAATGCCCTTTGGGCTTATAAATGCTGGAGCTACATTCCAGAGGGCTATGGACATGGCTTTCCGAGGTTTGATTGGCCGTAGTGTTGTAATATACCTCGATGATATCACAATATTCTCAAAGAGGAGAGAAGAACATGTTTTCCATCTAAAGTAGATTTTTGAGCGCTGTCGAAAATATGGCATCTCACTCAACCCCAGGAAGTGTGTGTTCGCTGTTACTGAAGGCAAGATGCTGGGTCACAAAGTTTCAAAGAAGGGAATCTCTATAGACCTGAAAAGGATCAAGGCCATTGAACGGATCCCCTTGCCCCATAATAAAAAGGGGATGCAATCATTTATGGGAACCATAAATTTCGTACGAAGATTTGTGCCAGATTTCACTCAGATTGTCAAACCACTGCAGCAAATGGTGAAGCAAAGCGCACAATTCAAATGGACTAAGATTGAGAAGGACGCATTCGGCAAGATTAAAACTGTTGTTGCACATGCACCTTCCCTAAAAAGCCCGGATTTCGATAAAGATTTCATTCTGTATACTTTTGCATCTGATGATTCGCTAGCAGCTGTGCTTACTCAGAAGGAAGATGGGGGGGATGAGTTCCCAATATATTTCATGAGCACTGGTCTACAAGGGGCCGAATTAAATTACCCGGCTATTGATAAACAAGCCTACGCAGTATTCAAAGCAATGAAACAATTCATGCCCTACATACTAAACAATCGAACCAAGGCGATCGTCCCATATCTAGTTGTATGGTCACTTTTTGTCCAAAAGAAGTTAGGAGAAAGAAGGGGCAATTGGGTAACTGCTCTTCAAGAGTATGACCTCGAATTCAAGCCAGCTTCTATAGTTAAAGGGAAAGGTTTGTGCAAACTGATGACTGAAAATGGAAGCAATGAAGAACATGCATGGGAAGATGAAGCTGAGTTACATCTGATGGATGTATGTCCTTTGTTCACAACCCCCGAATCTTGGTATAGAGACCTCGTGCATTACCTCCAGGCAGGGTTGTTGCAAGAACATTGGAATTCTAAGCAAAGAAGAGCGCTGCGTCTCAAATCATCCTCCTACCAAATTATTGAAGGAATATTATTTAGGAAAAACTACGATGGAGTCCTGCTCAGATGCTTGGAGAAAGAGGATGCAAAGAAAGTAATGGCGGAACTACATGATGGGACCGTTGGGGGACATTTTTCACGAGATACCACAGCTCACAAAATTCTCAGAGCTGGTTACTATTGGCCCATGCTTTTCAAGGATGCACATGCCCATGTCAGGAAGTGCGATATTTGTCAAAGGTGTAGTGGAAGACAATCTAAAGCAGCTGCACCACTGAATCCTGTGATGATCACGGAACCATTCAAGCAATGGGAGTTGTATATTATTGGGGAAATAAAGCCAAAATATTCCCTACAACACAAGTATACTTTGACTGCGATAGATTATTTCAATCGTTGGGTCGAATCCATTCCACTGCGCAAGATAAATAGGACGCGGTCATCAGCTTCGTACAGGACCATATTATGACCAGGTTTGGAGTTCCAGTTTCGTTAGTTTTTGATAATGCTACTTACTTTTCATCGATTAAATTAACTGCTTTTGCTCATGAAAAAGGAATAAAGTTAGATTATTCTACTAATTATTATCCTCAAGGAAATGGCCTGGCTGAATCTACCAACAAAAATCTGATCAGAATCTTAAAGAAAACTGTAATAGAAAACCAGAGGAGTTGGTACTCAGCGCTACCAAACGCCCTTTGGGCCGATAGATTCACCCCCAAATCTTCGATAGGAGTGTCTCCATATACCCTTGTGTATAGTAGAGAAGCCATTCTTCCCCCAAATATCATGCTACCCTCTTCCATAATAGCTCAAGAGTTGAGAGGGTCAGATGATGAAGTTTTGCAAATGAGGATATATAATCTCCTGAAAGCTGAAGAGGCTCAATCTAAATCCAGAGAGCTCTTTAAGCAACAACAAGAGGTAATAAAGAGATGGTTCGACAAACATAAGGTAGGAACAAAAGACTTTGAATTAGGATATTTGGTTCTCAAGTAGGACCACCCCCATGATGAGAAGGGGAAACACACAAAATTCCAGCAGTTGTGGGTAGGTCCTTTCCAGATTGCGGTGAAGCTTGGCCCTTCCACTTATAAGTTACAAGATATGAAAGGGTGGGAAGAGAACTTACCAGTAAATGGTTTAGTTCTCAAGCCTTATTTTTCCTGAGTTTCATTTGCTTTCTTCTATCTTGTATATAAATAATCTGGCTTGGTCATCTTTTTGAGTCTTTGAGTCATGAAGCTTAGTTCTTTTAGTTTAAATTTCTGTTGATTTCAATAAAGGAGGCAAACCCATGGTTGCATGGAAAACATCAAAATTTTGGTATGATTAAGGTTCCTGGGTATAAGACTGTATATTGTTGCTTGTTTGAAAGAACTTCGTCCAGTTTAGCAGTTTTCTCAAATAGCTATGTACACATTGAAGTCCTGCTTAACCCCAGTGAAATAAACCAGAGTCAAAGGGTTTGGAATACTAATTTGAGGCTCCATCCATCTCACACTTTAAAAGGTCCAAGGGGTTGACAGTCAAGGGCCCATGGAAAGGAGCAAGGTAAACAGTATATTAAATACAAATGATCCCATGCCAAGAAATGAATGCCAAAAGGCAGATAAGAGTCAAAAACTCCTATGAAAGCATTATCAAAACAAATGTTGAATCATAAGTACTAAATTGCCAAAAGTTCCTCTCCGTCAGTGAGCTGAAAATTAAATACATCTCTCACAAAAAAAGACACTATGGATAGAGGAGCCTGGATAGACAATTCAGAAAGAAAGGCATGCAGGAGGACTCAAATGAAAGGACAAAAGTCCAAAAGCACAAAAAGTGAAAAATGGCATGGGAATGAGGAACAAATGAATATAACTGTTTACCACATGCTACGATCCTGTGGTTCCCACGTTGGCAGCTACCTGAAGACAAAATTAACAATGAAACTCATTTTTTGGCCTCAACAGAGTTATCTGGACTTGAAAATATTGGTTTCCACTCTCCCAATTTGGACTATCATCAATGATTAAAGGTACACACTTTTTCCATTTGAGAAATCCAGACAGCTGGAAGAATTCAATAGATGCGTTTGTTGTTAAACAGTCTGTTACTCAAGGAATAATCATCAAGAGATCTAAGTTCACTAGGTAGTTGCCAGTTGTTGCAGCTGCAACTTTTTTCCCAAATGTTTTCCAAATTTCCCCCCCCTCCTCATGATTTATTGTGGTTTTGAATCATTTGGATCCATGAGTTGTGGTCATGCTTTAATTTTGGATGATTTCTTGAAGATTACATTTCGTCCTGGTTTTCATAAATTGCTCGTGTTTGGACTTGTTGTGGGTCGCAGATTGTAGAGTTTGTTTTTACTGATTTGAAGATGAATCAGATCAAGTGTTTTGAAAAGCAATCGTTGCCGAATTTTAAATTTTTTTAACACTTAGCAAGTTTATGTGATCGGAGGCTGTTGTCTGTTTCTCTTCTGCCATTGCGGCTCCCAAATCGGCTATGCACCCAATGTGTAAAGTGCTCCGCCCGCCGATGTGTGTCGGTCTTCTAGTCGCATGTCTATAACCCTTTTTCTTCCGTCATTGTGACTCTCAAACCAACTAGCTACCTGAAATGAAAAGCGCTCCGCTGCTGATGCGGGTCGCATGTCTATAATCTTTATCTTTTCCGCCATTGCGGCTGTGCGAAACACTTGGCTTCCGATGTCGTTGTCTTTCCGAATTCTGATTTGAATTTTTCCCACCCGCATCTTAGGTCTCAACTCTTACGACTCCGACGTGATTAAGTGTTTCGTAGCGCCCATCGCCTGTTAAAGCCCGCCTATGCGGCTGTGGATAAGTCTACCCTGCTGTGTTAGCAGTAATGCAATGCATGATCTTTCTTGTTGAGCAGCCATGTGATTGATAGAATTTGATGTTTTGTTTTAGAATGTAATCCCAATTAATGATACACTTTGATGAATCGCAGGTGGACTCAAAGCACTTTTGAGACTACCGTGGCGTGAGGGCATAGCTGGGCAGTTTTGGAAAAGGTCAAACCGTGGCCATCAGGATCGCAAGAAAGACAAATGAAGGAAAAGACAAAATGAATGGTGACAAAGGCACAGAACCAAAAGATCTATCATTTACTAATCAGATCATGAATGCGTACAGAAAATAAAATGGGAAGCTGAAGCGTTTTGAGGGACTGAAAGGTGATACGTTTGGGGGGAATCCCAAGTGGTCTGCTATTGTAGTTTAAATATTTGAAAGTTATAACTTAGAGAGGGATTTTTCCCTCAAAAGGAATTGTAACTATTTGCTTGTAAGAGGAACTATTTCATTTTACAACCAAAAAGTGAAAATTTTTTCCTGTTGGAGAAAGTGCTATGTGGAATGTATCAACGTTATTACATGAGCAATGTTGAATGGGAACTATTTCATTTTCAACTATGTTTCATTAGCTGTAAGAGTGTTCTAACTTCCTGAACCTATGTTCTTGTCTGAATTTTCTCAGTATACTTGGTGATGTCTTCCACCATGAGTAATGGGGTTTTTAACTGTTGATGAGATATCTTATCATGTAAACTCTTATTTATGTTTATATGTTTGGTTAAAAGAGCAGCATAACACATGGACAATGGTGCATTACTCATGAATTAATATCCATCTCTCTAGAGATAGTTTAGTTAGTTTTTATTTTCTTCCATATATGTGATTTGAATGCTTGTGAGTTCTAAAACGAGAGGTAAGAACCTGCGTATCACATTGTGACTACTCCCCCTGCATGGTTAATTAGGCATGTGCATTTCATACTTTAAGAAAAAATACAAAAAATATACGGTGGACCGGGTCGCAACCAGTAAACCCCTTTTGTTACTTGACCTACGGTAGTCGGATTGCAAACCGGATGGATTCCCTACACCAAACAATCACGGGCTAGTTGGGAACGTTGACTGGGGAGAATCCCTTGCTGTTGTTTCCTGTGATTTTCTAGGCCTCAACAATACCTTAACATCCGTGTGATTGATATGTTTTAAAGACCATTAATAACCTTCAAATTCATTATCAACAATATAACAGAGATAATATTTGTGTTCGATCCTTCATAAAGGGGTTTGTATTCCTTTTCAAGAAGAGTTATATTGTGAACGTCATCAGTATTTTCATGATCATGATTGCCATCATCATCCATTCTAACATTAAATGAATCATGGATCAATGTATTTGTACCATCATCTTCTTCAATAGGATCATTAAGTTGTTCTCCATTAATCAAAGCTCCATGTTCTTCCAGTACTTGTTCTGAAAGAACTTCCTCTGGACGATATGTCATAGGATGTATTTCCTTTAGAATTAAATGAATACATCAATATATATAAGTTAATATAGGAAATATTAAAATAATAAATACATTTACCAAAGAAAATATATATAAACAATTTTATAATGTTAAACTTACAAATGGACGATATTCATTCCCCTCCTTGGCATGTCCATGTTCCCTCTAATGTTCTGTAACTATTGTGATGAATATTTTTGACCTCTTAAAACCCCTGTATTGACTACATGGACAATAACATTTCCCATCACCCCTTCTTTTCGTTGCATCCCATAGTCTAGCAAGCAATTATCGATTTTGTTTGTTTGGATCTGGAATATTGTTATTTGACATTTTGTCACAAAAAGATTGAATGAATACTATCAACAATATTAAAATATAAAGGTCCACACCTAATTATTTTTTAAAACGGTTGGTTGTCGAAGAATAAAATAATTTCCACAAACCATATTTTGGAGAATCAAATGATATCCACAAATAGTCCGTTGAAAAATAAAATAATTCCGTAAACCGTCCGTCAAAGAATAAAACAATTCCTCAAACCATTCTTCGAGGTATAAAATAATTTCTGCAAACCATCCGTCACTTTTATAGAAAAACATGTTGAAATTTTTCTGGAATTAAGATATTCTCAAATTCAACTTTTGTTGGATAACTAATGATATTGAACCTATTTACTGTTGCAAGAAAAAAAAGCATGAACGTTGCAAATCCTACAAAGTTTGAAGTTTAGGGTCAAATATTCGATGATATTGGAGGTCAAAAATTCAATGAAGATAGTGGTTGAAAATCCTAAGAAGTGCCAAAGTTAGTGTTCGAAAATCCGACGAGGGGGAAGGTCGAAAATCCGATGAAGTGTGAAGGTTGAAAATCCTATGAAGATTTGTGTCAAAATATGACTAAATTCGTAATTTGAAAGTTAAATTTAGGAAAACATTAGATTTCATCGGATTTTGGATTCAAATCTTTTTGTGAGAAAATACTTGGTATGAAGATAGAAAAACACACCAAAAATAGAAAATTGGCATTGTCTCCAGGTGACTATATAGAAAAGGTGTTGAAGAGGTTTAGAATGAAAAATGAAAAATTAGATAGTACACCTTTGCCCAATTGGTTCAAAATAAGTAAGAAGATGTGTCCCAAGACACATGAAGAGATAGAATACATGTCCAAGGTTCCATATTCATCTGCAATTGGAAGCTTGATGTATACCATGGTTTACAAAAGGCTATATATTGCACATGCAGTGGAAGTTGTGAGAAGGTATATGAATAATCTAGGTAAAGAGATTTCGAAAGCATCACTATGGACTCTCAGGCATTTGAGAGGTACCAAATCTCATGAATTATGTTTTGGAGGTCGATACATTGTTCTATATTGAATATGTTGATGCATATATGGAAGGTGATAAATATAGAAAGAGGAGCACCGCACGGTATGTATTTCAAAATTACAAAAGGTTGTTGCACTTTCAACAATGGAAGAAGAGTATGTTGTCAGTATAGAGGCTAGTCAAGAGATAATTTGGTTACATAGGTTCATGGAGGAATTGGATAAGATGCAAGATAATAACAGGTCATATAGTGACATTCAGAGTTCCATTCATCTTGCAAAGAACTAACATTTCATTCGAATACTAAACATGTACATATCAAGTACCATTTCATAAGATATGTGCTGGAAGATGAACTGTTAAAGTTGGAAAAGATACATACTAGCCAGAATTTTGCAAACAAGTTGACAAAGGTAGTAACTAGAGAGAAATTGAGTTCTTTCTTGGTTTTAGCTGTCCTTCAAGCATAACAGTAGAGAAGATAAATTTTCCATGTCCAAGGTTCAAAGAATAGACCAGCAAGTGCAACAACGGTGGAGTTTTTGTGATCATCCTCCAAGTGGGAGATTGTTGATTATGGAGCTTGATCTTCCATATTCATAGATGTCATTGTTCAGTTGTGTTTGTACCCTAGTTTTAATGTACACTTGTCCCATCTGGTGGGTGCAGGGATCCAGGGGAAAACGACAGTTTGGGGGTGAAGCCCAAACAATAAATTTTTGGTATGTTTCTTGGCCAACAGTTTGTGGACCCATGGTATTGGGTGCCTCATAGTATTTTCCCATGGTAATCCCCCTATAAAAGGAAATCATTGGAATACAATTGTGTATTGTATCGTAGCATTGTAAATTAATCTCTATGATTTTGTGAGAGAGATTGTGAGAGTGTGACGAGGAAGTGCATCAAGGTTTTTGTAGGTTGTATCCCTTCATTTTCATGGATTATATAATAATAAGATACTGAAATTTATGTGTCAATATATCCCATATCGGTTGAACCATGTTATATCCAGGAATCTAGGCTTATAGTTTGTTTAATATTTGCATCTTGTTTAATTTTTTAACTATTATTGCTTAGTGATCCTATTTTTCTAACAGATAGATTGATAAATTGAATAGGCATACACAACTTGGTAAGTTACACAATATTCATCGTGATTTTGACTTGTTCAGGTTTAAACCAAACTAGAACAATGTAACTTACACCAAATCTCAAAGTTAGTTCTCCAAGGACATTAGTCAACACCCAAGTTTCGATGAAACTTATTAATGCAAGTGTTAAAATAAGGTATAAACAACTTCCCATTTTTGTGGAATTCATAATAGAGGAGTTCAAATTTAAGCCTATAAACCTAGATCCATGATACTATTGTAGAAAACCTATACCCAAGCATTGAAACCCTAATCTGTATCCTAACTCCTACTTTCTATTATAAACCCTAGTTTATAGCCTAAGTCCTAGTTTGTATTATAAAACCTAGAAATGCTAGTTTGTGAAATGTTTGGTATCAAGAATTCATGCCTTTACAACTTTTCAATGTCATCAATGGAGTTGTAGAATCCCTAGATTTTACTTGTAAACCCTTGATTGTAGACTAACTAGGCTAGTTTACATTGTAACCCTTAGTTTGTAGGCTAGGCCCTAGTTTGTATAATCCGTAGGTTCACTGATCACTTTAATGTCAAATTCAATGTCTTTGTTAAGTGATATACAGTATCAAGCATTCACACCTTTCCAACTTTGCAATATCATCATTGAAATTATAGAATCCCTAGCTTGTACTTGTAAAACTTATATTGTCTCTAAACCCAAGATTATAGACTAACTCCTTGATTGCAATGTAAACCTTTGTTTGTAGGATACTCCTTAATTTGTAGAGGCCCTAGATATATTGAATTGTCACTTTCATGTCAAATGCAATGTCCCCATTAAGCGATATATACTATCAACCTTCACACCTTTACAAATTTTCAATTTCATCATTGGGATTGTAGAAGCCATAGGTTATACTTCTAAACCCTATATTGTATCTAAGCCCTATATCATAGACTAACTCTTAGTTTGTAATGCAACCCTTCATTTTTAGGCTAGGAACTAGTTTGTATAATCCCTAGTTTGATCAATAAATTTAATGTCAAATACAATCCACCCATTAAGCGATATATAGTTTCAAGAATTCATACCTTTGAAACTTTGTAATGTCATCATTGACCTTGTAGAAGACCTATATTGTACTTGTAGACCCTATATTGTAGACTAACTTCTTGATTTCAATGTAAACCTTAGTTTGTAGTCTATGGCCTAGTTTGTAGAGGCCCTAGTTTGACTGATCACATAAATGTAAAATGCAATGTCCCCATTGAGCAATGTTAACTATACAGGATTTTGAAACACACCAAATATTTCAAGGATAAATTCCAAATATGTAGAAACCCTAGATTACATCCCAAACCTCAGTTTTATTTCTAATCCCTACAAACCCTATAAATTATTGGATTGCAGGGTCAAATTCCATGAAATCCACCTTTTCCATGCCTAGATACACATGCCCAACATTATAGGGTTTGATATGAAATATTGATGGTGGTTTTAGGCCCCGTGATCAATTTTGCATATGTCCCTAAATGTCTATAGAGGGAAACTTGCAAATGGACATAGAAAAAATCCCATGCAACAAATCACAAGACATTCAATTCTATTGGATTATAGGTATCGATTCCAAAATATTACGGGTTACGTGGATGGAGGCACAATTAATTTATATGGAATGTACACTAGGATTTTGCACAAGGAAATACATGGAAATTATTGCATGGGGGGAACAAAATCCATACCAAGTAGCATAATGAGGTTGTGCAAAAGTGGCATTTGGCTTCTGTAATATACCGAATTATGAACTTAACAATAATGGGCATGAAACCAATTGCACATCAGTTACTTTGATGTTTATGACTTTATATTGGGCATAAGGCCCCACTGCACATGATTTATGTTGATTAGTTAGATATATTGGTCGTAAGCCAATGGATATGTTTTATTTATCATGTATGTGATTGTATATGTTTGGCATGGACCCTAATGGAAAGGATTATTGTCATAGTATGATGTACTGGGTGTATTATGTGATTTACCTAAAATACATATACTGAGATAATATTTGTGATAAGATGTGCAGAATAATGGATGCACAATTGAGTTCTATAATGTGTTGGGTGTTGACCCTAAAGCACATCAGTGATGAGATTTTGTGTTGAGCACAAGCTCTGCAGCATATGAGTGATTATATTTTTTGTTGAGCGCAATCCTTGGGGCACATGAGTTATGAGATTTGGTTCCGAGCATAAGCTCTTGAACACATGAGTTATAAGAATTGGAAGTGTTGGACATAGGCCCTGGAGAATTCCAAACTGATGTTGAGAATACGCTATGGAACATCGGATCCTTGCCCTTTTTATCCCTTGTTGTATTATACAAGTACATCCTAACATTAGTCTTGAGAGAGAGGCTCTAGAATTGCACTAAGTGTAACTCCCATTTTTTAGTGTTGAGCTTGGGATCTGAGTAGCGCTAGGAGTTACTAAAAAATTAATTGTGTGGAGTGAAAACGTGTATGAAAATCATTGATCGTATATTAATTATTTTTAAATTGATTAAATGAAATTTCTAATTTCTAGTTCTCATCAAGTACTGAATAATTACCACGATACATGAGGTAATCCAAAATTCAAGTACAATTAGAGTTTCCTAACTTAGTTAACCAACCCTACATAAAGGCCTTGACAAAAGAAATAATTATAAGCTAATTAAAGAGCCATATAAATGAGATCATGTTATATGATTCATAAATAAATATTAACAATAATATATATATATTTATATATATATATATATATATAGATATAGATATAGATATAGATATAGATATAGATATAGATATAGATAGCTCATATGTATTATGAATAAAAAAATAAATATATATATTAAATATGAAGAAACAATAATATCTATAGATAATGAATAAAGAGTCTATGTAATTATGATTTATTAAAAATGATTAAATAAATGTTTAATCCTAAAGAGTCAAATTAGGAACTAGTAAAAGAGTTCCTAAGTTAAGAAAAATAATTATTAACTTCACATAAATCAATTAAAGATTATTTTTAAGAAGATAATGGATTCTTGATCTAATTGAAGTTTTGAAACAATAGCCTTTTTTCCTAAAGATTGTCTATAACGATCGAAGCCAAGGAAAGGCCTAATTATTATGGGGAGAATTTCTAAAAAGAAAAGAAATCTTATACAGAACCTAACATTCTAGATAAGAGAAGCCATACATTTAGAATCTCTATACTACTTTCATGTTGGAACCGGCTCGGGGTGACCCAAATGAAAACTAGGAACGGTTCTGGGTCATGGTTGGGAGGAACATGGTAATTCCCAAGTCATCCGATTAAAAGATCTAAGGTTATAGATATCTCAATTTTTCTTAATTTTATGTGCTTACGTGTGTAGCGTTCCTAGCCATTAATAAGCTGAAAGTTGCAGGTATGAGGTTTTTACCTTATCCAGTTTTATTAATCATATTTACAAATTTTTAACTATAGTATTACGCTCTTGATTGCAGGTTTAAAAATTTGAATACATGCTTTAAATTAATCCTATTTGTTTAAATTATGAAACTCAGTGTGAAATGTCTTAGATAAACGTTAGGGTTAATTTTTATACTGGATGCTATTTTATTTGTTTAAACTTAACCTCAGTCTTTAAATCTTAATTAGGTTTTTAAGTGGAAATTCTCTTAGATTTTTATTTAAACAATTTTAGAAAGTTTAAATATCAACAGTCACAAATTAGGTTCAAACCCCTAGTTTCTAGATACACTATTCACTAGATCTCTTCCCAATTTTTTTATTAAAACTAAACCCTAGTTATATTTTCCTAAAGAACTTGCATAGGTATACGACCTTATTATAAATTAAAACTGATCTTAAAAAAAAACTAATTAAAAACTTGTAATAAACAAAACACCTTTTAAAAACTCTATTCAACATTAAAATAATTATTAACTACATATTTATAAATAAAGAGACGAGAGATCAAATATCTTAATTCACTTATTCAAAACCTTAAAAATAAATCATAGTGCTGGAAGATTTCATATTGCCACCAAACACATATTTCCATAACATAAATACTCATAACACCATTATAAATAAACCAAACCGAACATCATAAAAACATTGTAAACCAATATTATAAAATGACTATAAAAATTAACCAAGGTGTGAAGGCCAAGAGCCTATACACAATTTTCCAACTCATGCTATTAAAAATTATCAACACATCTAAACCGTATTTCACTCAGCATAGCCATTGAATCGTGTAAGGATTTCATGTGGTCCTTTCATTGTTCCAAACAAATTCTATCAGAGAAACTTGTCTAATAAATTACACTAAAAACAAAATTAACATCCAAACTAAACATAGTATATCCCCTAAAAAACTATATATCAACTACGAAATAGATCTACGCTCATTCCCAACAAAATTACATGCACATGCATGAATTACACATAAAATATTAAATTACATCTACACAGGCTATGTTGCAAACGATAAGCCCGAGGTCATGAGATTATGGCTTCTTATAGAAAGACAACCTGTTAGAATAATCCATCAGGATTATTGTAAATAAATAATAAATAGGAATATGAGTAGATAGGAAGGTGAAAAGGCTGGTTCTCAACCGCCACATTGCAATGTATAAATATTTGCTTTGGTAAGGGAATAATATGAATCGGGAGTTATTACCAACAAGTGGTATCAGAGCACTGCCATAACTCCTGCATGTTGCCAGTCTACCCATTCCTGGAATTCTGCTTGCCAGTCCATTGCCAGACTGCCTGCTCCGTCAGTCTTCCAGTGGCATGAGAAACCCATCCTGCGTGCCCTCAATTTTACTGTTTTTCATTACAAATGAATTAACGCTCATAAGTTTGGTGTATACCTATCAGTGTATACCTAACCCTAATTTCTTAGTTGAATGAATCGCCCTCATCCTCTTGCATGTTGATTTTGATGCTGCGTTAAGATTGCAGTGAGACTGCGTTGAGAAACAATACCAAACAATACCAGCAAGACTGATATATTAGACTGATATTGGTATGGGAAGCGTTCTTATCCACACATATATAAACTTGACACAGTTGTTCCATTATATTACATTCAATCCCCACTCCATTTCTAGTAACATTTCCCAATACATGCTGGATTTCACTCAAATTGTATTTCTTCCCATCTGGGTAAATGCTATTGTTCCCCAGCACACCCAGAAGATAGACGCGTTCTTTAAGCCGGAGAGCAACAGCGAAATAATCATATTGGTTCTTTAAAACACAAGTCCCATGTTTTACCCACTCGTATTGCCAAAACCATGCATTATCACAGCTAGGACAAGCCAACGACGGACATTCTAACTCCCTCTTACTTTTCAGATCAACCAGCTTCCCTTCTTATACTTGGACTTCTTATCACTATTCATATTGCTGCTGATTTCTCCTTCAAGCAAAGAAATCTTGTGGTGATATATGTTAAAGACTGGGACTGATATATCATAGATATATTGCGACTGATATATGCTGATGGCACACGAATGAAGAGTTGGAGATAGCCTGCGTTGAGCGTGGACTAGAGATAGCCTGCGTTGGAGCTACTTGCAATCAACGTTGAAGCTTGCTGAAGCCTGAAGCCTGCGTGTACCTACCGTGAAGGAGACCTGTGTGAAGCCTGAGCGTGAGACTCATGTTGTGAGAGCTGTGACCCTTTGAAGACTGTTTGCTTAGACTGCTGAAGACTGTGCGACTTGAGAATATGCTCCCATACATTTGCATGGAGACTACTGCAACACGGTGAAGACTTTTACTATATTGTGAAATAATGTGTGTTTAAATATTCACGCGGAAGAATAGACTACATGAGCTGTGTTCTTCCAAGATTAGGAGCTATTGTGAATGCGACCTCCATCCTTAATGATTAATGATTGCAGGGATTATGCTTAATGATTGCAGAAGCATTATAATATTGCCTATCAGGCTTTAATTTGCATGGTGTTGCAGAATCGAATCGATTTGCATGCTGCTATAAAATTGTTTTTAATAAGCACTGTAGAATTGTTTTAATAGTGCTGCAAAATTACTGGTGCTGCAAAATTGAGTTTGCATGCTGGCATAGAACTAAATTTGGGCTGCAGAAGTGTATGAAGACCTTCATAGTACACATATTTTCTTGAAATGCAAAGTGTATATGCAAGACAGACTGCTTGTGAAGTGCATATAGGCCGAATGCAAACATCCACTTGAAGACTGAAGTTGTGATCACATTCTACGTGAAACGAGATTGCCGAGACTGCCCATCATGTTGACTGCATAAAGTTTTGAAGAGTTGAGATAATTGTTGACTGTTGGTTGTAATATTTTCTTTGTCATTGTATCATCTTTAAAACCTGAAGTTGAGATTGTAAATCACCTTGGCAGAGACTGTAGACCTGCAAGGTTCTTATTTTTTCTATTTCTCTTTGTCATATCAAGTTCATTATTGTAAATTACACTAACAGTTGTAAAGATGCACTCTTTGGCATCTATTATTGGTGCTTCCCTAGCTGGAAAAGACCAATCCAAAGACCCTTCCAAGGGAGATTGCAACAAGAGAGGACGAGGAAGAAGAAATTTCAGAGGTAGAGGGGGCAGAAACAAAAGATCAGATTTGCAGTGCAAGCGTTGTGGAAAGAATGGGCACACATCAGATCAGTGTTGGGATTCGTGGGACTCCATAAAAGACAAGCACAACCAGAAGAAAGATGACCAAGATGCTATTAAATCTTCTGATTCTTGTATTGTTGCACATTGTAATCTTGGATTTAATGAAATGACTTCTCTTTCATCTTATAAAGATTGTTGGCTGCTTGATACTGGTGCAACATCACACATGACATTTAGAAAAGACTGTTTTGAATAACTGAATGAAACAATAGATGGAATAGTTTACTTTGCAGATAAGTCTAGTATTAAACCAAAGGGAATGGGCACCATTCGACTGAAGATGCCTGGATTCCCTGATTTCTTGTTGAAGAACGTTCTCCATCTTCCAGAGTTGCAGAGAAGCCTGCTGCCCTTGGTGGAGATTCGACAGTAAGGCCATTCCATCCACATGTTTGATGGAATCATTGAAATAATAAATTCCTCTGACAACCAAGTCATCATGACTGGATACGAAGATGGAAAGCGGCTGAAGCTCAGGGGTTCATCCACAAGATTTCAGAACTATGCCTACCTCTCTCAGCATGGAGAAGGTAATATGTCATCTAGTTCATTGTGGCATGCAAGATTTGGTCATCTAAAT